>PVIU01028276.1:0-19202 GCA_004026605.1 Ondatra zibethicus | reverse complement strand
TTCCTTGGTTAGTGTTACCCCAAGATACTTTATGCTATTTGTGGCTATTGTGAAAGGTGATGTTTCTCTGATTTCCCTCTCAGTTTCTTTATCCTTTGTGTATAGGAGGGCTACTGATTTTTTTGAGTTGATTTTGTATCCTGCCACTTCACTGAAGGTATTTATCAGCTGTAGAAGTTCTTTGGTAGAGTTCTTGGGGCCATAGAAGAGTACTTCTTTGTAGTTGATTATTTTTGTACTCTTACTCTTCATTCTTTGGGGGCACATGACTCAGCTCCCAAATAAACACATGGAGACTTACTTTTACTTATGAATGCCTGGCCTTAGCTTGACTTGTTTCTAGCCAGCTTCTCTTAATTTAAATTATCCCATCTACCTTTTGCCTCTGGGCTTTTTCTATTCTCTATTCCTTTCTTTCCTTCTTATTCCATGGCTAGTTGTGTGACTGGGTGGCTGACCCCTGGTGTCCTCCTCTCCTTCTCCTTTCTCATTTTCCTCTACTCTCCTCTTATTTATTCTCTCTCGCTCTCTGCCAGCTCCACCTATTTCTCTCTTCTGCCTTGCTATTGGTTGTTCAGCTTTATAGTAGACCAATCAGGTGTTTTAGACAGGCAAAGCAATACAGCTTCACAGAGTTAAACAAAATGCAACATAAAAGAATACAACACATCTTTGCATCATTAAACAAATGTTCCACAGCATAAACAAATGTAACACATCTAAAAAATAATATTCCACAATACTTCTTACTGGCTTCTTCCCTATGCCTTGCTCAGTTTGCTTTCTTATCTAACTCAGGACCACCTGCCTATGGGTGGCACTACCTATAGTGGTCTGGGCCCCCACATCAATCAATAATCAAGAAAATGCCCCACATGCTTTTTCATAGGCCAATCTTATTGAAGCATCTACTCAATTGAGATTCACTCTTTTCAGATATGTCTAGGTTTGTGTCCAGCTGGCAAAACCCAACCATTATGTACTCTTATGATCCTCTGTCTCTTACAGCATATTCTGGGAGTAGCTTCTCTAAATACTGAAGGGTCTTTTTTCCTGGGAGACTGGGCTAGAACTCATAATGTAAATGAGGCTGGCCCGAGAGTGGAGGCAATTTTCCTGCATTCCATATCTTGAGTACTAGAAATACAGGCATGAGACTCCACTCTCAGCCTCTAACACAAAAGTTGGTGGTATAAACTGCAAACCTCGGCACTGAGGCTGGTCTTGGGGTATATCAAGTATGCATCCTGCTTTTCTCCCTTTCTAGCAGCTTGATTGACTTGGCTGCTAATGGAACTCACGCCCTCATTCCTGAATAGCTACCCATCACTCCCCCACCCCCACCTGAGCCACAGGTACTGCTTCAGTAGGGTCAGGCAGCATCTAAGCTGATCCCTGGGTACCACACACATGCTTGCCTGCCCTTGGTCATGACAGCAGCCCTCCTTGCTGTTGCTGACTAGGGTCTTTATGCCCTTCCTTACATGCTGACTGACTGCACGGCGAGGGAAGCCTGCAGGTCTCAGCTGAAGCCACAGCTACAGGTTTAGTGGGATGCTTGTCTTCTGGTGGGTACAATCCCCTCTGAGAACCAAGACCTCTTCACCATGGAGCTCAGGGTGATAGAGCTCAAACTATGAACAACGATGACCCTTTCATCCTCGTAAGCTGATTATCTCAGGCGTCTGTCACTACACTACAGCAGGAAGCTGACCAAACATGATGGCTATTCGGTTATTCTCCTTTCATTGAAAACAGATATTTTTTAAAAATCACATAATGTATCCTGATTGTGGTATCTATCCCTTCCCTCTACAACTTTGATGATCAGTATTTGAATCATGGGCCTGAATATAATGAGGGGTAGAGGTCCAGATACAGAAGAGCGCACGTGGATTTTCTACCTGAAAGGAGAAGTATGGGCTCAGGACCCCTAAGACCAAGTTCTCAGCACCAAGGAGATTTATTGCCCCAGAGGGACAGAGGGCAGGGAATAAGAGACAAACACAGGGGATAGAGGATGAGGGAGAAGGGGAAGGGAACAAGGGAAAGGGGTCAAGATATTTGTCCTGGAGGGATAAAGGACTGCCTCTGGAGAGAGAGGAGACAGATGTATATATACATCATATATATACATATATATGTGTGTGTGTGTGTGTGTGTGTGTGTGTACCTACACATACACAGGCAAATAGCAGCTTATAAAGGTAAAGGGGGCAATGTTAGGATGAGGGGCTTGATTTTAATTGGGCATGTTAATTAGGTGAGCCAAGGGGGGCTTTTGATGCTAGACTTCAATACTTGATAGTTGAAACTTAGTAGTCAGCCTCAGGAGGAGGAAGGGGCCAAATAAAGGAATAGACCTTGGTGGCTAGCTTTAGGAATGTGACAGATTTTTAACAAGGCAGAGGGATGCAGAAGGACAAGGCCTGCCGGAGCCACATGCTCTGTGGGCTAGCATCCTTTCACTACCAGAAGTCTAGATCTTTGGCCTTTGTATTCTGGGATGTGTATCAGTGACACTCTGAGGATTTTACCCACATCCTTGGATCTTAGTTCTTCAAACTTGGACTGATCCATGCTACTGGCTTCCCTGGTTCTCCAGCTTGCCTATCACAGGACTTCCCAGCCTCGATTATCACATAAACCTCTCCCCTCTCTTGTGTCTACAGGTACCTAAGATTGGTCTGTCCCTCTGGAGAACCCTGAATTATAGTTGTAGAGGGATTACTTTGTTTCTATCTTGGCCCGTGGGGAGGGATGAAATTTTCCATACAACCTTCTACGCAAAGATGACCTCACAGCTAAGGAATGAGCATGGCTGTCTTGCTAATTGGTACTTAGGTCTGTTACAATGATACACTCTATGTCTGAAAATAGACCACTTGGCGGGTCTATGTATTCAGAGGACACACTGAGAGTTGTACCTGATTAGATCCCACTCATTTCCTGGGCTCTGCGTACTCTTAACAGGAACCTCAGACAATACCCTTGCACCCTAGGTATTAGCATCATCTCAGCCTCTGTACCCACAGTTCCTAAAATGATTAGTATTTCTTTATTCCCAGTTTACAAGTGCCAGAGTTCCAGAAGCAGTGTATTTCAGTCCTTGTAGCCTCACAGGGACATCTACTTTAGCATCCTTGCTGCTTTGGTCCCACCTACTGGCATTGCCACTTAACATGGCATGAGCCATCGATTTCTCCAAGGTTTAAGCGATTCTAGCAGAGTTTTCGAGTGCTGTCCTGAGGTCCTTATCAATGTACCGTGTTCTGTATCATGAGATAACGATCTTCCTTGTCCAGGTCTTACTTTCCATACCCATGGGTATAGTCCTAGATACAGCATCCTGGCTCTGCTAATCTAGGCTCACTAAGTCCTGCAGTTCTCTCTGTGAAGAGTTATTTCTTCTTTAAGTAGACCCAGCACTCCACCAGCCAACTACATGGTGATATACTGCTCCTTTTCGACCTGTTGATCAGGAGGGGAGTTGTGCGTGGGTCTGGTGGAGAAAGCATGAGCTATCTCATAAGGTAGAGGCCTCTACAACACCTTCAGTCGAAAGAAAAAACTAGCTGTTACCAGGAAAGAAAGAGCTATAATTGGGCCCAGGGGCATCTATCTGGAAGACTCTGGGAATTACGTCCATCCACTCAGATATCCCCAATCCAGGTAGCAAGGTTCCATTCCTACCTAGCCCAGGAAGAAATGTCAGGTTGAAGAACCAACCTTCTCTGAGTTCTCTCTGCTCTAGAATTCTACCCTTGGCCTGTTGTTCAGTGTTTCTGCCTATTGACTGGGATCTACATGTCTGCAGTGAAGTGTTTTGTTTGTGATTTATCGCTTGCTATGGTTAAGTGTCTGCTTCCAGAGGAAACACACTCTGAGATAAAGATTTATGCACAGAGCACTTATTGGGAGGTGAGGGTATTCTTGGCATCGATCTCAGAGGTAAAGAAGAAACAATCAGGCAGAGGGAACAGTGAACTTTGGTTGGACTGTGGCAAATACTTCTCTAACCCCACAGGTAGCTCTGGGGATGGCATGAACCTGAGGGTGGGTGATCGCAGGCCTCCAATGGCCACCTAATAAGGTCTGTCCTTGGAAGAAAGTGTGTGAACTTGGCAAGGTAACTATCCCAGAGCTAATTCCAGTCAAGGACTTAAAGCTGTTGGCTTTGGGAAGATGGGGCAGTGAGAACCTGAGCCCTCCAAGAGCAGCCAGAGAGAGAATCATGCTATCAACCATTCCAGCCACCTGCTAACATGTAGGAGCTTTGGGAACCTAATGACAAGGAACTGCTAAGCTGGGCCCTTTGATATAGACAACCTCCATGATGGTTCTGTAAATTATACCTGAACTTCAACTTTCCTGTCTCCATCTCCCCTTCTTTGCTATTTGATGCTAAAACCACCCACTGACTCTCTGAGCAACTCCAATGTTAATAGCCACATACTATACATACGTAGGTTCTCTAGGCTATGCTGAGCCATGCTGAACCATGCTTTCCTGGTCCTGAGCTGTTTGCCTGCAGCCACCTAGAATTTGCATTGTGCCTGCAGCCAACTCACTTACTGCCCACAGAGCAAAGGAGCAACACCAAGAGGCACGGCCCATTCTTTAGCATGGAAAAGCAGTTGAAAACTGCGTGCCGAAGATAAATTGGCCATAAACTCCGCAAGCCATGGAGGTTATTTCAGTTACTAAATGATTAAAGTCTCTAATCTCTGGAACCATGATAAAGAACACTGGAGAAGCTGGAGGCTGGGTTTTTGATGCTGGAGGAAGGGGCGGATCATCTTCCTTGAGACAGTGCCATAGGAAGCCCACCCCATAAGAGAGCCACAGATAAGACATCATTAATAAATCAATGACAGGGAAATGAAAACGGAAGCCGATGAATCAGCGAGAGGCTCCGGTTGTGGATGAAAAGCACCGCTTCTGTCACTGCCGTCGGCGCATTAGCAAGTCTGCGGGACCAGACCGTCCTTCATACCAATACTTGGAATAATGAAGCTTCAAGAACGATTAAAGCATAAATCAAATTTTAACTGTATCTTGTACCTCCCTCAAACACCAGGAAGCATATTTTCTCTTGCTTTGATTTTTTTTTTCCTGGCAGGCATGGAGACGCTATGGGATAAGGGGGGAAATAAAGAACTGTCTCCTTCTTGCTCTGCTGTGAGGTCCAGGCACACAGCTCATTTAACCTCATGCTTTGAGTCTTCCCAGCTGAAGGCACTGAGTTGCGCTCAAT
Organism: Ondatra zibethicus; assembly: GCA_004026605.1. Taxonomy (NCBI): domain Eukaryota; kingdom Metazoa; phylum Chordata; class Mammalia; order Rodentia; family Cricetidae; genus Ondatra; species Ondatra zibethicus. Next base: position 13,945 of record PVIU01028276.1, on the reverse strand, counting down.
CGATGATACATTTAAACCCAAGCTGAATCTTTCCAGCCAAAGCCATGCCCGCTCGTCTCTTTGCCCAGAATAGCTACTTTCTGACTTTTCCTTCTTGTGCAGATATTGATTTACATTTTATTTTGCTATTTTTGAAGCCTTCAGCAAAATTAACAGTTGACATAGAGAAGCATTTTTTTTCTTTTCAAAAGCATAGTTTTTCCACTGCGGGGAAAATTGCTTTTCTCTAATGGCAAGGCAGCCAATTTTTAGGACATGAAGGGTAGATATGAATAGCTAATTCTAAAATGTTCAGAATAGAAGGATAGGCGGGGATGAAAGTTTCATGGCGGGACCAGAAAGGACACGGACTGGCAGAAGAATGCACATTTGAGTCCCGATTCCTCTGAAAAATACAAAGTCCCAGGCACTGCCAAACCATTAAATCCGTACTCTGCAAGATGTGAAGGAAGGAGAGAAGTCAGACCATCCAGGACGAGCTGGGGTACCGAATGCTTTGCTCACCACACATTACACCCCAAATCACCAGGAGTCAGCAGCACCTGCCCACCGTGGGGTGTTCTTCCCTTTGTGCGCCTTCCTCTGAAACACGGCAGCTTTTGGAGGATATTAAGAAGACTCCAGAGAGAGGCAGTTCTGAATAGTTTATCACAGAGAACAGACTGCCCTCAGGCCAGCCCAGGCAGCACAGCCAGGCCTCTGTATCCGCAGACTCCACACATGGCTTCACCCTCCACAGACAGAAAGTGAGTGGGAAACCATCTGCACTGAGGCTTTAGTGAGCTTCTTGAGTAAACAACGCAGTGTAGTCTCTTGCACAGCACCTGCATTGCATTTGGCAGGGTAAGTCACCTCTGGGTGACTTAAAGTATAAGGGAGGATGTGTACCAGTTACACGCAATGCTACACGCTTTATGTGAGGGGCTTGGACATTCTCACAGTTTGGTACCTGTCGGGGGTCTTAGAACCAGCACCCTGTGATACTGAGGAGTGACTATATGCACTTGTTTGTGTCTGTTGCTATGACAAAAGAACGACCAGACAGAAGCAACTTCGAAAAGGAAGGTTTTTTTTGAAGGAGTTGGGCAGGGAGGTGGCTTACAGGTCTAGAGGAATAGACTCCCCCTTGATGAGGAAGGAATGGTGGCAGGAGTATGAGGCCAGTTTGTCACATTGCATCAGCAATCCAGAATCAGAAAGAATAGCATATGTGGCCAAGCCATCCAGTCTCAAGGCCATTCCCAGTCATCTACTTCTAGGAAGGTCCCACATCCTACAGGTTCCATAACTTCCCCAAAGAGCACCATCGTCTAGGAACTCAGCATTCAATTACACAAACTGGACTTTTCATATCCGAAACTGTGACATGTTATTTTCGGTTTGTGTAGACCAGCCAGCAGTTCCCACGTGTGGTGAGGGGACTTCAGAACACAAGGGCCAGGGCAAACTTTCAGTCTGGTTAGAGACGGACATGTAAAATGAGCAAGGCTCACGGAAACCTTCTCAGAACGGGGCATGAAGATAGAGCTCTGAGGTTTTGAACATGATAGAATGTTTAAAACATGAGCTTTAGATAATAAGCACTATAGAATCACAACTATATGAAGCTCCCTAGTCACTTGGAAACCTCAAATGAAGATATCTGAGAAATGTAGAGAAAATGGTACCCAGGATTTCCCAACCTTACCTGTACCTAGAAATACCTGGGGTCTTGTTAATGTTTAGATTCTGGGTAAATAATCCCCATGATGTAGTAAGGACCATCAGATGAACTATCTTCCATAATCAGATGAACTATCTTCCATAAAGCATGGACAAATCGTTAAAATAACCATTCCAGAACTCTGGTAATTTAATCAAATATGTGCGGCTTACCTGCAAAACAGCAATTCAAGAAACTCAAGAGAGTTTGATAACTCAAGCAAACTGTGTTGTTTTGTCTTGCCTTCTTCCCCTTCCTTTCTCCAGAGGTCTACAGTAGTCTTGAAAACGAACACATGATAATCGTAGTTGTGAAAACAAGCAGCCAGTGGAGAGGATGGCATGGGCTTGAGCTGAAGCCCAAAGACGCGCTTGCAAGTCAAAGAGAAATGTGTCTAAAAGGAGGGAGAGTAGACTATTCAAGGAGATGTTTATAAGATTGACTCGCAGAACAGTGCTGCAGATAAAGGATGTGTTCTGCTAAAATGGCCAGTCCATGAGGATGACATAGCAATTCTACACATGAATGACCTGTCAACAGAGCTCAAAATACATGAGAGAAAATTTGATAGGACTAAGGAAAAATTTCTTATTCAACTATAATAGTTTGAAACTGTAATACCCTACACCCAATAATGGAGGAACAAAAATCCAACCTGGAAATTAAAGAGTCTAACACTACAGAAAACTAAACCACAAGACATCTATAGAATAGTCCACCAAAGGACAAAAAAAACCCACACGTTGCTTTTAACTGCACATAAAATGCATGCTAGGTTATAAAAGAAGTTTAAATAAAATCAGAAGGATTAATATCATGCCATGCCTTTGTGTGCACAGTGAAATAAATTATATACCAATAATAGAAGGATATTTCGGGAATTCACAATGTGGGAATTAACAGCAAACTCTTAAAGAGTCAATGTATTAGAAAAGAACACAGAAGGTAAATGATGTAATACTCTGTGGTGGACTAAAGGTGACTACAGTGTACCGAGGCAGCTGTGTTCACCACGATTCCACCAATGCCACACCACCTGGCCATGGCTCAGGGGTTAAGAGCACTGCCTGCTCTTCCAAAGGTCCTGAGTTCAATTTCCAGCAACCACATGGTGGCTCACAACCATCTGTAATGAGATCTGGTGACCTCTTGAGGAAGAGACCTGGTCAGTCGTCCTCATCAACTTAGACCATGAAACCCAATATGGACAAGTTAACAGAACTGCCATATATGGGCTGCCCACGCACGCTTCAACATTGCCAGGGATTAAATTTCACTTTCATTCACGGCATGCCAATTTATGGGATGCTGCTTGGCTTCATCCATTCTGGTGGTTATAAAAATGCCATAAACAGAGTGGTTTTTTAACAACAGAAACTTATTTCTCATCATTCTGAATCCTTGAAGCTGAAGATTACAGCACAGGCAGATTCAGTGTGGGGGCTTATTCTCTGTCTCAAAGATAATACAACTTCTTGTCTGTCCATACATGTGTGTGGGGTGGTGAACTAGCTGTCTGATAGCTGCATGTGTGCATGCACATACATGTGCCACAAATGTGTGAAGGCCAAAGAACAACCTCTGGGGTCATTCCTCACCTTCCACCTCATTTAAGGCAGCATCTGTTTTGCTGCTTTGCTATGCCCAACAGGATGCTTGCTTGCTTCCTTGTTTCCTTTCTTCCTCCCTCCCTCCCTCCATCTCTCTCTTTCTTGCTTCCTTCCTTCTTTTCTTTCTTTCTTGTTTTTTTTAGGGGGGCACATAATTTCTCTGTGTAGCTTTGGAGTCTGTCCTAGAACTCACTGTGCAGACCAGGCTGGTTTTGAACTCACAAAGATCCTCCTGCTTCTGCCTCTTGAATGCTGGGATTAAAGGCGTGCCCCACCACTGCCCAGCTATCTGCCAGTCTCTAAGAAGCCATCTGTCCTTACTTTCCATCTTGCTGGAGGAGCACTGAGATTATGGATGCATTCCACGATGCCTGGATTTATAGGGGCTCTGTGAATTTGAAGTCAGGTCCTTGTGTTTGTGTGAAAACAATAAGGTACTAATCCCGATCCTGAGGGTTTTGCCTTCATGAGATACTCATCTTACAAAGGACTTACATACTAACATGATCACATAAGGAGTTAAAATGTCAACATATCAATCTGGGGAAGACTCAAATGTCAAGGTTACAACACCACTCAGATAGTTCTAGACAAAAGTTACTGCTGCAAATATTCTTATTATAAAAGAAAGCCTCAAGCCATGAACCTTGCCATTCACTTTGAAAACTAAACAGAAGAAAAAGAGCAAGCTAGGCTTACAGTAAGCTAAAGGAAGGATTGGAGTAAAAATAAATGAAATAGAAAATGAGAAAAATAGAAAATATATTTGGGGAAAAATAAACAAAATTGGCAAAATTTAAGCTAGATTGATCAAAGACATAAAACTCAAGTGATTAAAATCAAGAATAAAAATGACATCAAAAATCAAACTTATAACTGAAGAATTGTGCACCAAAAAGTTATAGGACTTAAAAAAGATAGGCTTATAGGGAACAAACTACCAACACTGAATAAAGAACACATCAAATACCATATCAATTTTTCAAGTTTCCTACAAAAAAAATCTGAGATGGATTCATTGGTAAATTTCATCAAATGTTTAAAGAATAATTGATACCAATAATTTACAGACCGTTTAAAACAATAGAAGGTAAAGGAATACGCCACAAGCCATTCTGTAAGGCCAGTTCTACCTCATACCACAATTAGACAAAGATATAACAGAGACAGACTACCTCTGATGCATACATAGATGCAGAAATCCTTATCAAAACACTAACAAAAAATTTAGTAATATAAACTATACGATGCCATGGTTAAGTGGGGCTTCCTTAAGGAATGCAGGGTTGGTTTAAGAACTGACAACAAATTAATAGAGTATACTGGGATAATAGTCATTCATGACAGAATACTTAACAAACTTGCAGTAGAAGGCAGCTTCCTCAACAGGCTGCATCTAGGGGGAAAAAAATCCAGTTAATTATATAATTAATGGTAAAAGACTGTCCACTGTCCCCCAGCACCAGGAACATTTGCCAATTCTATCAGGCACCGTGGCAGTTTTGGCTGAGGCAATCATGCAATGAAAAAAAGAAAGAAGCAGGTTAGAGAGGGAAACTTTTACAGATCTTAGATGTAAGAAATCTTCTAAAAACCGCCAGAACTAAGAAATGAGCTCTAGCAGGTTGAAAGATAGATTGATAATCTGTAAAAATCAGTATTTCTGTAGACTTGCAATGAACAATCTGAAAGTAAAATCAATGATAACATTAAAAAATAAAATATTTAGGAAGACATTTAACAAGTACAAAGTTTGTGTTATAAACTATACTGAGTATAAAGTAAATTTAAGCAGGAAAATGTCCCATGTTCATAGACCTGATGGTAAAATTGTTTAGATGATAGCATTGCCTAGTATGATCCATGTTTTAACACAATTATCAGAACCCTAGCTGAATACACATAGAATTTAAAAGTCAGATTATAAAATGCATGTAATTGTAAGGGATCCAGCATAGGACAAATAAACTTGGTAAAGAAAGCAAAATGTGGAAGTCATCAAATACCTTATACTTGAACCCTACACAAATGCCCAGTAACTAAGACATTTCACCAGAGAAGACACACAAGTGGCCAATAAACGAATAAAAATGCACTAACATTTTTAGTCATAAGGGACATGCAATCTGTGCTGGCTAGTTTTTAGGTCAACTTGACACACATTAGAGTCATCTGAGACGAGGGAACTTCAACTGAGAAAATGCACCATCCATAAGATTCAACTGTAGGCAAGCCTATAGACCACTTTCTTAATTAGTGACTGATGCTGGAAGGCCCAGCCCATTGTGGATGGGGCCACCTCTGGGCTGGTGATTCTGAGTTCTATAAGAAAACAGGCTGAGAAAGCCATGAAGAGCTAGCCAGTAAGCAGCACCCCTCCATGGCCTCTGCATCAGCTCCCGCCTCCCAAGTTCCTGCTTTGTTTGAGTTCCTTAAATGATGGACAGTGACTTGGAAGTGTAAGCAAATTAAACCCTTTCATTCCCAACTGGCTTTGGTAATGGTGTTTAATCACAGCAATAGAAACCCCAACCAAAGCACAGTCAAATCCACACAGACATGCCATTTCACACCCGCTAAGACGGTTATCACCAAGATAGATGATAACACACATCAGTAAGGATGTGAAGGGGCGGGGGCTTTAAAAGACTGCCAAGCACTCTGGAAACAGTTTGCTAATTCCTCAGCATTAAAGCTAGAGTTTCCATATGTCCTCACAACTCTTCCCTTAGTTATGTTTATATATTAATATATGTAAATATTAACATAAATACTCAAGAGAAATAAAAACCCATGCTCATAGCAGCATTCATTATGCATAAGAGCCAAACATTTGAAACAATTTAAGTGTCTAGGCTAGGAAGTTATTAATGTATAAATTAAAAATGTATATCCTCACAATATGATATTATTCAGCTATAAAAACAAACAATAAATGACTGATGCCGTGAGGACGTGATGTTAAGACAATGCCGTGATGTGAACAGGCCGTGAGGACGTGATGCTAAGACAACGAAGCCAGGTACAAAGGAACACATTCTTAAGATTCCATTACCATGAAATGATCAGAATAGGGGGACCCATAATGAAAGAAGGTAACTTTTAGTTGCCTAGGGTTTATGTAGGTTTGAAAGGAACTAGGGGGCAACCATGTAGACACGAGGTAATAGAAGCCTTCTAAGTGATTTTGTACTATTGGCTATACAATTGCAAATGAATCACAAGTTGCTTGGGACTGCACATTTTTAAGGATGACTTCCTTCATAAATTGAATATATAAATAGCTTTTATTTAAAACAGAATCTCCTAACTCCTTTGTAGGATGAGAGTGAAGAAAAGTGAGGGTGGGCAGTGAGTTCCTAGCCAGCGGCCATATTTGTAGTTCTGTTACTAAAAGGAAGAAGGCAGAACCGGTATCTTATGGGCGGGCACCAACTCCTAGACTCTGCACATGTAGTCAGAAGCTGCTCATTCATTCCCGGCTGCTTAGACCCAAAATAATCACTCAGAAACTATACTATTTGCAATAGTGTTTGGTCAATAGCTTAAGCATATTGCTAGCTAGCTCTTACATCTAGAATTAATCCATTTCCATTATTATATATTTTACCATGAGGCTTGTGGCCTACCAGCAAGGTTACAGCTGGCAGCTAACATCTTTCCCCTCTGGTGGCTACATGGCGTCTCGTGCTTCTGCCTTCTTTCTCCCAGCATTCAGTTTAATTTACCCTGCCTATCTCTACTCTGCCCTATCACAGGCCAAGGCAGCTTCTTTCTTCATTAACCAATAAAAAGCAACACATATGCAGAAGGACTTCCCACACCATGCCCATAACCCATCGCCAACATGCTATTATCCTACACAGCCTTGTGGGTACCACGAGGGCAGGATTCCCATCAAATATCTATTCATAGGCTTAGGGAACTATTCTTATAGCTGACCTATTTCCAGGTGATTATCTATATTCCTGAGATAAAATTTCTTTTTACTCAAAATGGAAAGTTCATGACCTAATCTAATGAGAGAGTTCCTTTAGGCCATACCCACCATCCTGGTTTAAACAAGGAACATTTTTTGGAGCAAATACTTCTTTGACAGAAGATTTGACTCTTGAGTGTCTGAGGGCATAAACCAGATGTCCTGTGAATAACAGATCAAGGTGCCCATTTCTGTCATCTCATGTGCCAAGCCTCCTCTGGTCTTAGAGTAACTCCTGGAGTATTCTTTACTGTCCCTTCGTAGTTAGGAGAGTTTCCAGAATAGCAAATGTGTCAAGAGTGCTTCCCATTGTGTCAAGTCTGGGGCCTGAGAGACCTCATTCTGAGAGGCCTTCTTCTCCCTGATGGATCCCGCTGTCACTCACGCTAACACCGGCTAAGGGAAATGTAGTAACTGCCAAGTGAGTGCTTGGAGATTTGCAAACTCACCTCCCATAGAACTGATGAAAATTCCATTCACAAAAGCAGTGCGGTGGTTCAGGAGGCATCCTTTGGGAACCTCTGTTTGCCCTTCCAAAGAGACTGTTCGAAGTGTGTGAGAATAATTCCAGATACACACCAGAACTGGGAGCACACACTTAGTGTGAGAGCTCCTAGTTCTCCGGGTAGGCTTCTCTGCAGTCCAGGGAACGTTAGCAAGCTCAGAGCAGGTGCTCAGAGCACAGCACTGGAGGCAAGGACCGTGCACAGCTCAACACGCACCCTGTCCCTGCCCACTCTCTCTTTTCCTACTTGAGCAAAGCTGAAGTGAAGCATCCTGCTGAGCAAGTTTTTTCCAAAATATTAGCTGGTGTGGCCAGTAATTGGGCTGCATTTGTTCCTGTTAAAATGCAATTTCTAGAAGCAGCTGACTTGAGACTAATGTAAGTGTGATATATAGAGGTCTTCAGCATTCTTTAGTCCAGACCAGAATTAGACTCTTTGGAATAGGGCAGAACTCAGACCAGCTCAATAAGCCACATTGTGGCATACATTCCCTACAGCAACAAGTCATGTCTGGGTGGGTGCTTCTCCCCACTCTCACCGATTTGACTCAGTGAACGCCAGGACTCCACTTCTCTGGTGTCTATAGAGCACCAGAGGGGTGCATGCTTGTCTGATAGCTCCCCTTTGCTCAGGCCTCCCTTCACATTGGCTCTCTCCAGCATACTCTGATATCCCAGTAAAGCCATCAGAGTTGGCCTTACCACCTGTGCAGTCTCGTGGGGGGGGGCAAGAAGGTCCCCCATGCTTAGCAGGGTCACACACTTGGTTTCACAGTCTGCTACCTTTCTCCCGAGAGACGTATTTGGTTTTAAACAAAGGCTTCGTATTAATTTTGGGACTTCTTACTGCAGCATGGACCCTTCTGATAAGTTGCCTAACCACTCTTGACTTCATTTTCTTCACTTGTTAAATGTAGAAATAACAATGATTGTCTCACAGAATGAGTACACGAATCACTTAAGGCACATGTGGAAGGATTGCATAATTACATAAACACACCTGGGCTTACACTATGGCACTCAGCCAGGATAATGGTTGGCATTCAGTGTTTGCTGTCATTGGCTCAGCAGCCATTCTTATTGGTTGATGTCCTTGGACTGTGTAGTTCAGTGTTCTACTTAGGAAGGATGTCTCCAAGGACATGAAGTTCATAGGAGAAGCACTCCTTAGCCACGATCGCTCCTTTACAGAAAGCAGCTGAGGCTCATTACCGTGAAGCTCCTTAGATGTCTGTCCTAGGAGTCGCCATGCGAGTCCTATAAGACACACAGAAGCCTGGACACTGCACGAGGCCGTGCGCTGCCTCCTCTCTGGTCAACTCCACCTGTCCGACTCCTGCAGCAAAAGCTGATCATGGCTCTTCTTTCTGTTGTCCAGGCCTTTCAGTTCCCCCCTATGTGAAGGCTCTTCCCTACTTCCAAGGACCCCAATGTGTCCTTCACCTTCCCTTCAAGACTTACATGTGTGCTCCTCAAGAATCCTTCCTCTGAACATCACTTCAGTTCTAACTGCTGATATTCCTGTTTGCTTTCCTGCAGGCCTGAAAGATCAATGATGAGCAAAGGCAACTTATTTGTTGTCGGAGTGTCCAGAGAACTTAGGAAAATGTATTTTACTCATAATCAGTTTTACATGGCTGGTGGGAAATGGAGGCTCGTCTCAGTTAGGACCTTATTGCTGTGAAGAGATACCGTGGCCATGGCAACTCTTCTGAATGAAAACATTTAATGAGGTATTCACAGTTTCAGATATTTAGTCCATTATCATCATGGCGGGGAGCATGGTGGCATGTAGGCAGATGTGAAGCTGGTCACTGAACAGAAGGCAGCAGGAAGTCGACTGAGACACTGGGTGGTATCCCGAGCCTAGGAAACCTCAAAGCCCGTCCCCACAGTGACACACTTTCTCCAACAAAACCACACCTCCTAATAGTGCCATGCCCTATGACCTTACAGGAACCAAATTCATTCAAACTCCCACAGGACTCTTTTGCCCCACACAAGGAGAGATGAACTCAGTATATGGACACAGCTATGAAGGAAGAGGAGGGATCTAAAAGTAGTTCCTAAAAGGAAGACTGCAATGAGGAGAACTGCGGACACAGGCGAAAAATCAAGTTGTACAGTGGTAATAGCTTGAGCAATGGTGGAGAATGAGTTTGATAAAAATGCCTATCTAGAGACCAACAGGTCAGTTACTGGGCCCAGAGCTCAGGGTTTTGATAGAAGCAGGGAGGGGCTAAGACATACGCCGGGGGTGGGGGTGGGGTGGGGGGTGGGGGTGGGACAAACGCTCCATTTAAATGGAAAGTGATGGGTGCCACTCCCTGAGAAATGATCACGTGTGGATCATTCAGTTTTTTTCCAGACGACATTTAAGCTCAGTGTGTATGAATGAAGGGTCTTAACTTCCCTCACTTTGTATAACTAAATTTGGGGTTCAGTGCTTACGAATGTTGTGTCCAGAGTCTGGTCCCTAAAAACCACCAAGAGATCAGATGCAATGCAAAGGCAAAGACTCTCTTTAATTACGAGGCGACTCAGGTCCTCTGTCCACCCAACGCAGTGGCTGGAGTAGGCGGGACTCCGTGCTGCAGTGGGACAGGGAATTTAGTGGGGGTAGAGTACGCTAGTTGCATAGCAGCAGTGTCAGGATTGGCGCATCTCTGGGCTAGGGGAACCTGTCCTGAGCTGATCGGTCAGCTGCTCCTGAGCAAAGGTTTCCATACCTGGAGGCCATGGGGCTGGGGTGTCGGTCACTGCCTTCCACCATTATCAGTAAAGCAGTCCAGAGCCGCCAGGTAACCTCTGTTTGGTCCCTTACCATAGGGCTTTCTAGTAGTTTCTTTCTACTAGAAAGAAATTAGGGCAAGGTCGGGCAAGGTCAGGGGCTTAGCACATCCTGCTGAGCCAGGGGCCTACATCTTGTTGGGTCTTTTCTGCCTTGAGCCAAACCAGGATGGGGGTGACGGCTGAGGGTCTGGGCCCTCCAAGAATAAAACATGTTTCCTTCCTGACAAAGGGCCACCGAGAGACAATGGCGAACAAGGCCTGGGTAAGTCCCACAGCATCTCAAAGCAATGACCAAACAAGGACAGTTCCTGTAACCAGCTCCAAACATATCCAGACTTGCTTGAACTTGCCCAGGCATGTCCAAAGATGGAAAAGCTAAAACCTCAGCCAATCAAAAGTATACAAGTGTAACTTCTGCTGGCTTGACCAATCATGTTTGAGGTGGCCTGTTTCTGGAGTTCCCCTAGCTGATCTGAAAAGGATCCTGCACGCTCCTCTCGTCCTTGTTGCCATTTTGAACAAGTGGTTGACCCACCTGCTGGTTTCTCTGCAGAAGAAATGCTCTTTGTTTTTACATGCCATTTGAATCTCAAGGTTAAAACACTTTCATTTTGAAGCTTCTGGGCAGATGCACAAGCCAGGACACAAAAAGCTGAAGCAGCGTAGCGTGGAGACTTGTCCTCACCCTTGCCACCCACCTTTCCCTGGTAGCAACAGCGTACACCCATGAAGACAGTTGCACGGCCCTGGGGTAGTCATGAAGTGACGTGCTTGTTCTGGCTTCAGCGTTTCTGGCTAATATCCTCTCGGGGGTCCACATTACCTTTGATGCTGCGTTTCTTCAGTCTTGAATAATTAACACATGCTCGAGGAGAGACTCAAAGCTTCCCAGACAACCCTCTTTGCTGTGTTTTGACCACCAGTTATCAGTGTTTTCTGTCACAGAGCAGAAGTTCTGACTTGGCAGAAAGTCTAGTAGGTCAGTGATTCCTTTTAGACAGTGTGACTTTAATACGGAGTCCCCTCCATGCTAAGATCAGTTAGGCTTTCTTTCCTCCTATCGTGTGTTTGATAGTTTTGCGTTAAGGTTTCTGACCTGTTCTTCTGAAGTGTGTGGGCTCTGGGTTCAGACTTTTTTCATATACAAATATCTACTTGTTACACCAATGTTTCTTGAAACCTCTGCATTTTCTCTATTGTATCACTTTAGCTTCTTTGTCAAGGATTAAATGTATAGGGTCTAATTACACGCTGATCCATTTCTGGGTTCTCTTCTGCCCTAGTAAACTATTTTTCTATGTTTTTTTTTCACCGATGTTACACTGTCTTGATTAGCATTGCTTTATAGTAAAAAAAGAAGTCCATTTGCTGTTTGCTGTTTTTACGAAACAGGGTCTTTCCGTATAGCCCAGGCTGGCCTTAATCCTCTCGCCTCTTGAGTGCTGGGAATATAGGTGTGTACCACCACATCCAACTTGAAGATCATTGATTTTTATGAATACAATGTTCACCTACGTGGTCCTCATAAGGATGCCTTAGGGAGCATGGTTAACAACAGAACAGGGCTTGTGTCAGGAACAAAGGACTTCCACAGGGCTCTGACTTCCTGAACACACACAATAGCGATTGCTTGGTTCCCAAGAGGAGTGTTGTACAGGAAGGAGTCGGAAGACCTGGAGAGACATTGATTTGGGACAAAGGGTACATAGAACATGACGATCCAAAGAGAGACTGGAGACACGGGCTAGGACCAAAGGCTGCATGGCACCATGTCAAAAGACCAGACAGTACAGCAATATCACCAGCACTACCTTCTCAATGCTAGAAGCCCCAACCTGCTTCACAATTTGGGATGTTCATGAAGAAAGGAAATGAAGGACTTAAATACACTATAAAGACAAAGAAAAAGTTACATTTTGATACAGTTGATAATTTGGGTTGAGAAATATTTTTATTTATTTGTTTGGCTTGTTTTATGTTTGTTTGAAACAGAATGGCATTATGTAGTTCAGGCTGGCTTTGAATTAAAAAAAATTAAATGTGTTTTTAGTTTATGTATGTGGGCACTTATATGTCACAGGGCACATGTGGTGGTCAGAGGGAGACTGTGTGGAATTGGTTCTCTCCTGCCGCTTTTACTTGGGTCCCAGGGCTTAAACTCAGGTTGCCGAGACTGTTCAGCCAGTGTCTTTACCTGCTGAACCACCTTGGTGGCCACTAACTTTGAATTCTTGGTCTTCCTGCCTCTGCCTGGTAAGTTTTACAAACGTGTTATACCACACCAAGTGATAACTTTTGGTTTTACAAACCTTATCATCTATATAATTATGAAGCTGAATGCTCCAGTGTCACACCTACACTGAAGGAGGTGATTATATGCCCAAGTTCAGACTTCAAGAGCACAAAAGGCAATAGAGTTTTCCCACAGGGCAACAAAGCCTTCTTTATTATTTCAATGCTTTACATATTCTAGCTGTTCTAATCAAGACCCTCCACCTCCATCCCAGGTCTCTTACTGAAAATAATTTGCTCCAATTGTGTTGGGTCATGGCTCATTAGATAACAAAAATTTCTTTTGGCCTTGTGTAGATATTAGAAGTCCATACCATCTAAGGTCAAGCTTCAAATGAAAAGAACATGGAGGTGATATGATTATACTATTTCAGAACAGATGGTTGTTTTCAGGAGGGAAATGAGGCATACAACACCTAACAATGAGAGACAAGGGAGCAATTCTCCATGGCAATCATGACTATAAAATCAACACAGAAACCGGTATAATATCTATAAAGCTCAGGATGACATGAGGACCTGCTGTCCTATCTGATATGCTGACTGGACTTGAAGGATGAAAGACATCACACACACACACACACACATACTCACACACACACCAACCTTATTTTTCTAATGTGAAATTAATTCTTATTCTAAGCCTCTTCTGGGCAGGAGAAACTTAATTTGTGACAGCTGGTGAATTTCCATGGTCAATTTGATTGGACTTAGACTCAATCATATCTGTAGATGTGTCTAGAAGGGTATTTCTGGAAGGGTGTAGCCGAGCAAGGATGAGCCGCTGTGCATATGGGTGGTACCATGTGATGGGTTAGGGTCTCAGACTGAATGAGAAGGACAAGTGAAACTGAGTAGCTCTATTTCCCAGCTATAGATACAATGTGACCAGCTGCCTACGCCCTGCTGTGATGGAATGGACTCCCAAATTGTGATCTAAATAAACACTTTGTTTCCTGAGTTCCTTTCGTGGGGTGTTTCATCACACTGAGGAGTAGAGTAGGTACGGCACTGCCCCCTTTCCGTCCCTGCGTCAATCTAGGATTACATAGTGCAGGGATTGG
>PVIU01028275.1:0-19203 GCA_004026605.1 Ondatra zibethicus | reverse complement strand
GTAAGTGCACATCCTAGAAGACCTCATCCTGCTGAATGGCTTTATGATGTCAGTCTCTACCTCCCCATTTCCAACTCTAAACAAGACACAGCCCCCGAACTCCGTTCCTATCCTGTTGGTTCTACAGGGTTGCACAAAGATGGGGGACAGACCACCAAAGTCTATTAAACCAGAAGCAAACTCTATTCCAGTAAAAAAATTAAATTAAAAAATAAATCTCCATAGGGCACAAAAAGCTTATCAGCTAGCTGAGACCACAGCCAGAGATGGACTTGTAAGGCTGTGGCAAAGGGTGGTTTCTGAACTCCCCCTTCTTACAGCAAGAAGCAACAAGCATTAGGCATAAACAAAGGAATTTTTACACTCTCGAGATACAAATTGCATTTTCTTACAATTTCCATTTACAGAGGTTTTCAGTTAAATTAGTGTTTGTAATTAGTCCATTGTTTTTCCCTGGTGCTCCCTGATGGTGTTTACGAAAGCTCTGCACTTCTGATACTGCCAGCCTCACATAGCAGGGAAGGCTATGGGAAAATGCACGGCCAAAAAGTCAGGTAGATCCCATCATTTAAAAGTTAACTCAGCTCACATCAATTGCTGGTCATGAGTGCCAGGGGTTATCTAAATGCTGACCCTGAGTTTGCAGAGGGCCGCTTCAGGCTTGCAGACAGAGCTATCAGTTGTAAAGCACAGTAGCCCACTGTTATTAGTTAGTCCTTGAGCTGCTGAGAAAGCTGCTGACAGCCTGCTCCCATTCCCCTGTTCTTTACTGCATTCTTATTTCTGGAATCTACGTTTCTATGTTCTTATTCTCAGACTCTGCAGTCCAGCTCTTCCCAAGGGACCTTCCCATTTTCACATCCACTGAAGCTGGAGAAAACCTTGAGAACCCACACATTTGAAGAAAAAAAAGAATGATTCTTCCTCCTCCTGCAGCTGCCAACTGCTCATAGCTCTCCAGTACGGAATGGGGCCTGGAGAAAACTTCACTTTAACATGAGAGAATTTTGGCTGGATTGACTGTGTCCATCTTGTGCAGTTAGCCACAGGTGGCGTGAGTTCACGGGTGCAATGGTCACGTCAAGCCCAGCAGTTTTCACTCCACGGCTCTCCTCCCCATCATTCCTGTTACATTCTTTCTGCCTCCTCTGCATATCCTTCCTGAGCCTCGGTAGTACAGGGGAAGGCACTGGGAAAGACGTCCCATTTAGGGCTCAGCACTCAGTCTCTCGCTGGGATGACTGATCTGGGTTGTCAATGTGACTACATCTGGGATCATCAAAACCCAAGCAGCTGGACACATCTGTAATGGATTTTCTTGGTTGTCTCATTTACGGTTGGAAGAGCCACCCGAAATCTGGGCCATGCCGTGTAGTGGAAACCTATGTAAAAGACACGAGAGAAGGATGCTCTTGCTTCTTTCCTGCATCCCTCACATTCACTGAACTATCCATCTATCCTGTTGCGGAGGCATTCCTTGATGAGGGTTTACTTTTTTGGGATTCCAATGTAGGCTGAAGACCAGAGTAGACAGACAGCCCTGTAGAGTAATCAGATTCTTGGTCTTTCTGTCAAGGAGCAGTCATTGTTGAATTGCCTGGATTGGATCACAGCCTGGTAAGCCACTAAATTCGAGTGTGTGTGTGTGTGTGTGTGTGTGTGTGTGTGTGTGTGTGTGTGTGTGTTATTAATTCTGCTCCTTTAGTGAACCCTGACTAATACACTTACCAGCACTTTAATGAGTTATGCATCTAAATATCGACTGCTATTAGTGACAAAAAGAAATTTCTCTGACGAAGGATGAGAGCAACCCAGGTCTAAGGTATAAACATAAATATTTAGAAGACCTTCAACAACACGGCCAGTCAGCAAAAAAACAATACTGGTGTCTACCCTAGGGTCTATGACCTCCCCGGCCATGGACTTTGGATGAGGGTTACAAAACCAGGCAGGAGTTTCCCTGCAGTAGAGTGGCCTCAGATACAGTCAGAATGAGGTTTGTTACCCTACCACAGCCATGCCACTATTGCACCGTGCCTAGCGGAACAGTGATGTAGCATGCAGGGGCCAGCACTGGGTAAGATCATTAATGACCTCCCCGCAACTGCCTGCAGCCTGCACAGCATCTACTGGCAGTATACAAGTTATCTAGTAAGGAGGAAGTTTCCTAGCCAATTTGACATGATTTCCTTATGTCCTGCAACAAAAATATGCATACACAGTCTTGCTTGGGGGCCTTTGTAGCTGTCATTTGCTTTTCCTGGGAAGTTCTCCCTTCTGTTTCAGGCAGGGTTCTCTAAAGGAATGAACTGACAGAATATAAAAATACAGGCATAGGTGTAGCTATAGAAATGGATAGATAGATTGATATGAATTATAGCCGTACATCCAAATGAATGGGATTTATGAGACTGACTTACAGGAAGTCATCTGAACAGTCCGAAAATGGCTGTCTTTCACTATGAGATGGAAAATCTGGTAGTTGTTCAGTCTCCAAGGCCCTGGAGGGTCCTGGAGAGCTGCTGCTCTGCAGGCTACATTTTAATCATGAAGAAGGTGGCTCTAATACCAGTGAAGGAATGCCACGGCGGCAACAGGATAGATGACCTTGCCAGTGAGAGTGAGGGCCCAAGCGAAAAGCAGCTTCCTTCTTCCATGTTCTTTTATCTTCGGCTGCCGCCAGAGAGTATGGCCCGCCTTTATAATGAGTCTTTCTGCTTCAGATAACCTGATGAAGAAAATCCTTCACAGAAAAGCCCAGAGCTTGCATTTTATTTGATTCCAGATACAGTCAAGTTGAGAACCAAGGTTAGCCGTCCCACTGTGGTTTGAGTGTTCCGCAAAGGGTCCTGTTGAAATGGAACACCTGTTGTAAGATCAAGGAGTGGGAATTTTATTGTGTTTTGAGGTGGGATTGTGAAGACCTGACTTTTCAAACTCCATTTTAAAGAAAGGGCTTCATCTTAAATCATATAATGAGCAGAGGGGCCGATCTCAGCTCCAAGAATGTGTTGTGATAGCAGAATTTGAACAGATGTCCTGAAAATAGTTAATTAAGAAGCCAGGGAGCAGGGCCATAAAATTTAATGAGGTCCAGATGTCCCTAGGAGGCATCCTGTCTTTGAACATACCTTGTCAGTTGTTAATGGCTCTTTGTTAGGGATTTCACACCCAAAAACTAACCCATGATTTCAGATACTACCTTATTTTATGCCCTCCTTACCCAATCCCAAAACAACTGGACATGAACTCCCCCGATTAAGGCGTTTCCCATTTAAAGTTCACCCCTTCCCTGGGCTCACCACTGCACTTCGGTCACCCACTGTGTTGGTGTGGTAGAGGAGTAGTCCAAACTCAAGTTTATGTAACTAAAAACCCTCATGTCATTTGCATCGGGACCTAGGCTCCGTGAATTTATTTGGGGACCAGTAACTTGGGCATAGCAGGCTCTAAGTAAGATGATTAGAATAAAGTCATTAAGGTGAAGATTCCATTAGATCCTGGTGGCTTCCGAGGATAGATCAGAAACAGTCCATGTGCACAAACACATGTTAAGAAAGATCATTTTAAAAAATTAAAAGAAGGAAGACAAGGAGGAGAATGTGGGAGGGAGGTATCCACACACAGACATTAGGGGAGGATGCTATGTCTGCTGATGCTCTGGTCTGAATGTGAAAAGTCTCCTATGAGCAGCTCATGTGTCTGAGCATTTGGCTTCCTGCTGGGCTGCTATGGTAAGATTTTGGAACCTTTCAGAGGCAGAGCCTGGTGGAGGAAGTGGGTCACTAGGGACAGACCTGAGACTTTATAGCCTGGTGCCACTTCCCATTCATTTTCTCTGCTTCCTTGCTGTTGATGCTCTGTGTCCAGCTGGCTTCCTGCTCCTGACACCCAGTCTCCTGTGCCACGGTGGAAATGTATCTTCAAAATGTAAGACAGAATAGCTTATTTTCTGTGAGCTTCATTTCTCACGGTGTTTTATCCCGGCAACAGAAAAAGTAAGTACAATTTGTGCTGATTGAAAAGGAAAGCGACTAAGCAGAGCCATAGGCGTCCAAGTCTTGGCCAGTTCCTTCTAAAGGGAAGGAGCAGGATGTTAGAGTTGGGCCATTGTGTCTATAGATAAGAACGAGACCTTTGTCTCATGACCCCTAAGGAGACTGTAAGGGGGTGGAGTGCTATCCAGAGGTCACAGTAAAAATTATTAGTCACAGAGTCAAGTGTCCTGAGGACTGACAGAACTCCAGAGGGACCATTGCTGGAACATTCTCACGCTAGTGACAAGGTTGTTCTTTCTCTCTTTTTTTATACTTCCTTTTTAAATTGATTTTTATTGAGCTCTACATTTTTCTTGGCTCCCCTTCCTGCCTCTCTCCTCCCCTTCAACCCTCTCCCAAGGTCCCCATGCTCCCAATTTACTCAGGAGATCTTGTCTTTTTCTACTTCCCATTGTAGATTAGATCTATGTATGTCTCTCTTAGGGTCCTCATTGTTGTCTAGGTTCTCTGGGATTATGATTTGTGGCCTGGTGTTCTTTGTTTTATGTTTAAAAACCACCTACGAGTGAGTGCATGTGATAATTGTCTTTCTGTGTCTGGGTTACCTCACTCAAAACAATGTTTTCTAGCTCCATCCATTTTCTTGCAAAATCCAAGATGTCGTTCTTTTTCCTGCTGTGTAATACTCTATTGTGTAAATGTACCATATTTTCCTTATCTATTCTTCGGTTGAAAGGCATTTAGGTGTTTCCAGGTTCTGGCTATGACAAACAAAGCTGCTATGAACATAGTTTAGTATTTGTCCTTGAGGCACGATTGAGCATCTTTGGATATGTACCCAAAAGTGGTATTACGGGATCTTGAGGAAGGTTCTTTTTTAATTTTCTGAGAAATCGACACACTAACATCCAAAGGGGCTGTACCAGCTTGCACTCCAACCAGAAATGCAGGAGTGTTCCCTTTACCTCACAACCTCTCCAGCATAAGTTGTCATCAGTGTTTTTGATCTTGGCCATTCTTACAGGAGTAAGATGGAATCTCAGAGTTGTTTTGATTTGCATTTCTCTGATGACTAAGGATGTTGAACATTTCCTTAAGTGTCTTTCAGCCATTTTAGACTCCTCTGCTGAGAGTTCTCTGTTTAGGTCTGTACTACATTTTTTTATTGGATTATGTGTTCTTTTGGTGACCAATTTCTTGAGTTCTTTGCATATTTTGGAGATCAGACCTCTGTCTGATGAGGAATAGTGAAGATCTTTTCCCATTCTGTAGGCTGTTGTTTTGTCTTGAAGACTGTGAAAGCTTTACAGAAGCTTTTCCGTTTCAGAAGGTTCCATTTATTAATTGTTTCTCTCAGTGTCTGTGTTGCTGGGGTTCTATTTACGAAGTGGTCTCCTGCACCAATGTGTTCAAGTGTACTTCCCACTCTCTCGTCTATAAAGTTCAGTGTGGCTGGCTTTATGTAGAGGTCTTTGATGCATTTGGACTTGAGTTTTTGCACTGTGATAGATATTCTTCTATATGTTGATATCCAGTTATGCCAGCACCACTTGTTAAATATGCTTTTTTTCTTCCGTTTGATGTTTTTTGTTTCTTTGTCAAAAATCCAGTGTTCGAAGGTGTGTGGATTAATATCTGGATCTTTGATTCGGTTCCATTGGTCCTTCTGTATGTTTTTATGCCAATACCAGGCTGTTTTCAGTACTGTATCTCTGTAGTAGAGTTTGAAGTCAGGGATTGTGATGCCTCCAGAACGTCTTTTATTCTACAGGATTGTTTTGGCTATCCTTGGTTTTTTACTTTTCCATATGAAGCTGAGTACCGTTCTTTCAAGGTCTTTGAAGAATTTTGCTGGGATATTGATGGACATTGCATTGAATCTGTAGATTGCTTTTGGTAAGACTGACATTTTTCCTATGTTAATTCTACCTACTCAAGAGCATATGAGATCTTTCCCCTTTCTGGTGTCTTCTTCAATTCCTTTCCTCAAAGATTTTATGTACTTGTTATACAAGTCTTCCACTTGTTTGGTTAGAGTTATTACAAGCTATTTTATGCTACCTGTGTCTATTGTGAAGGGTGATGTGTCTCTGATTTCTTTTTCAGCCCTTTAATCATCTGTGTACAGGAGGGCTACTGATTTTTTGAGTTAATCTTGTATACTGCTACATTACTGAAAGTGTTTATGAGTTATAGAAGTTCCTTGGTAGAATTTTTTGGGTCACTTATGTAAACTATCATACCATTAGCAAATAGTGAGAGTTTGACTTCTTTTCCAATTTGTATCCCCTTGATCTACTTTTGCTGTCTTATTGCTCTAGCTAGGACTTCAAGAACTATATTGAATAGATATGGAGAGAGTGGAAAACCTTGTCTTGTTCCTGATTTAGTGGAATCACTCGGAGTTTCTCTCCATTTAGTTTGATGTTGGCTGTTGGCTTGCTGTATATTGCCTTAATTATGTTTAGGTATGTTCCTTGTATCCCTGCTCTCTCCAAGACCTTTATCATGAAGGGATGTTGTCTTTTGTCAAAAGCTTTTTTGTTATCTAATGAGATGATCATGTGGTTTTTCTTTTTCAGTTTGCTTATATGGTGGATTACATTGACAGATTTTTGTACGTTGAACCACCCCTCTATCTCTGGGATGAAGTTGACTTGATCCTGGTGGATGATGGTTCTGATGTGTTTTTGGATTCAATTTGCCAGTATTTTATTTAGTATTTTTGCATCAATGTTCATGAGTGAGATTGGTCGGTAATTCTCTTTCTCAGTAATGTCTTTCTGTGGTTTGGTTATCAGGGTAATTGTAGCCTCATAAAAAGAGTTTGGCAATGTTCCTTCTGTTTCTATTGTGGGGAACAATTTGAGGAGTATTGGTATTAGTTATTCTTTGAAGATCTTGTAAAATTCTTAGCTGAAACCATCTGGTCCTGGGCTTTTTTTGGTTGGGAGACTTTTGATGACTTTTTCTATCTTTAGCAGTTATAGGTCTGTTTAATTTGCTTATCTGGTCTTGATTTAGTTTTGGTAAGTGACATTTATCCAGAAAGTTGTCCCTTTCCTTTAAGTTTTCCAATTTTGTGGAGTACAGGTTTTTGAAATATGACCTGATGATTTTATGTATTTCCTCCATGTCTGTTGTTATGTCCCCCTTTTCATTTCTGATTTTGTTAATTTGGATATTCTCTCTCTCCCTTTAAGTTAGTTTGGATAAAGGTTTGTCTTTTTCCTGAAAATCTCGAAGAACTAACTCTTTGTCTCATTGATTCTTTGTATTGTTTTCTTTGTTTCTATTTTGTTGATTTCAGCTCTCAATTTTTTTTTATTTCCTGCCATCTGGTTCTCTTGGGTGAGTTTGCTTCTTTTTGTTCTAAAGTTTTCAAATGTTCTGTTAATTCACTAGTGTGGGATTTTTCCCAGCTTCTTTATGTAGGCGTTTAGTGCTATGAACTTGCCTTTTAACACTGCTTTCATTGTGTCCCATAAATTTGGGTATGTTGTGTGGTCTTTTTCATTGAATTTTAGGAAGTCTTTAATTTCTCCCTTTATTTCTTCCTTGACCCATTGATGATTCCGGTGAGCATTCTATAATTTCCATGTGTTTGTGGGCTCTCTGAGATTAGTATTGCTGTTGACTTCTAATTTTAAATACATGGGGTTATTCCAATTTTTTTTGTATTTGTTAAGGTTTGTTTTGTTACCGAGTATGTGGTCAGTTTTTGAGAAGGTTCCATGAGGTGCTAAGAAGAAGGTATATTCTTTTCTGTTTGGATGGAATATTCTATAGATGTCTGTTAAGTCCATTTGAATCATAACATCTGTTAGTTCCCTTATTTCTCTGTTCATTTTTTGTCTGACTGACCTGTCCAGTGGTGAGAGGGGAGTGTTGAAGTCTCCCACTATTAGTGTGTGGGGTTTAATGTATGATTTAAGCTTTAGAAGTGTTTCTTTCACATATGAGGGTGCTCTTGGGCATAGATGTTCAGTTTTGCTATTTCCTCTTGATGGATTTTTCCTGTGACCAATATGAAAAGTCCTTCTTTGTCTCTTTTGATTGATTTTAGTTTGAAGTCTGCTTTGTTAGATATTAGGATAGCTACACCAGCTTGTTTCTTAGGTCCATTTGATTGGAATATTTTTTCTCTCTGAGACGATGTCTGTCTTTGAGGTTGAGGTGTAGTTCTTGTATGCAAAAGGATGTATTCTGCTTTCATATCCAATCTGTTAGCCTGTGCCTTTTTATAGGTGAGTTGAGTCCATTTATATTTCGTTGTTGGTGATGTTAATTTGTGTGTTTTTCCCTTCTTTGGGATTTCCTGCTATGACCATCAGTTGTCTGTGTTTTTGTCGATATACCAACTTCCTTGGGTTGGAGTTTTCCTTCTAGTATTTTGTGTAGGGCTTGTGGCTAGGTATTGGTTAAATCTGTTTTTTTTCATGGAATGTCTTGTTTCGTCCTTCTATGGTGATTGAAAGTTTTGCTGAGTATAGTAGTCTGGGCTGGCATCCGTGGTCTCTTAATGTCTGCATAGTGCTTGACCATGACCTTCTGGCTTTCATTGTCTCCAGTGAGAATTCAGGTGTAATTCTGATAGGTCTGCCATTATATGTTACTTGGCCTTTTTCCTTTGCAGCTCTTAATAGTCTATCTTTACTCTGTATGTTTAGTGTTTTGATTATTATGTGGCAAGTGGACTTCTTTTTTTTTTTTTGATCTAGTCTATTTAGTGTTCTGTAAGCTTCCTGTATCTTCATAGGCATGTCTTTCTTTAGGTTGGGAAAGTTTTCTCCTATGATTTTGTTAAATATATTTTCTGTGCTTTTGAGTTGAACTTCTCCTTCTTCTATACCTATTATTCTTAGATTTGGCCTTTTCATGGTGCCCCATATTTCCACATTTTGGGTTAAGCTTTGTTAGACTTAATGTTTTCTTTGATGAGTCTATTTCCTCTGTTTTTTTCACACACCATTTCCCCTTTTCTGTTTAAACAAAAAGGAAGGTTTTAACATAGTAAAATTCTAGCAAGAATTACAGTTACAATATTTATATCTCCTTTATCTTTTATCACAACTAAGGAAAACTATAACTATAACTATAAATTCTTCAACTCCATCAAAGACTCCAGAAGGATATAATATTACCTAAGTAAACAGGAAGTACAAGGTAAGCAACTTCCAAAACTCAAGAACTGACAGAGACATCTCACTGCCTGGACAGCCACCCAAAGTTCTTCTGTGCCATTGGGGCACCCATCTTCAGCTTATAGGTCTATAGTATCCAGCAGACTTTTCCATAAAGTAGGAAATTTCAAAGACAGATCTGCCTATATTGGCAGTTTGCCAATCACTTTCTTCTGTATCCTGCAGAATGTCTCACAGACTATTTCATGAAGCAGGAACCCCGAAGGATCATCTCACCTTTGGGCAAGTTCAGTAATTATTTCTCTGTGGATCCTGCATGTCCAGTTCAGCAGTACAGGCAAGAGCTGTTTCTTGCCAAATGGTCAAGAAGCCTCTTCAATGCCCTTCTTCCTCTCAATGTAATTGGTGCTACCAGGAGCAGACGTGTCTCATTGTCATGAAAAGTCCTACGTTATTAAAACATTTTAAATGCCATATTCTGAAGGTCTCTGAAAGATTTGAAGAATACCTATCAAACTGAAATATATCTCTATACATCTAGAAAATCTAACTAACATGTCTTCAAACTTGACTATTATAGATGATTATCTATTAACCTATATTTTTTAATTATACATTACATTTTTAAATGAACTACACAATCACAATACCTTAATCAAGAAAAGAAATATACATATACATATAACAAAATTGACATTAAGTTTGTATCAATAGAGCAAGATCCATACCAGTGCAAAGTATCCATCTCTATAGCATATCCCCCTTTAAGTGTAAACAAACATTTATAGATAATATTTGGGAATATGGACATAGATTTGTCCATACTGCTTCCTGCTGTTTGGGGGCACTGTTAATCAGGTCTTTCATGGTGTATCCTCTGTGCTATGTTCATCTCAGTCAGCAGTTGGGCAAAGCAATTTTTTGAGGGTGTTTATAGTGATGATTCAGGAGGTCTTGGTCCATGAAACCATATTTACCTGGAAGAAATCCACAAGTTCTCATCTTCCGTGAAAACAGAAGAAGAACCTCCTCTTTTCCTAAGCAACATGGCCTTAGACCCAAGTTCTGAAGTCAAGATACCTTTACAATATACATGCTGGTTTAGCTTAGCAGCCCATACAATGAAATTTCTCTCTGTACTTAGCTCCTTCACAGTCAAAAAATTCAAAGATAACACAATAATATACATAATCCAGACACTCTGTGAATTTTCCATCTTTATGTGGCTTATTTTTCTTTAGTCCCTTTAATCTATGATTATCTGCACTCTGTTTCTTTAAAGACTTTATCTTTTTTTAAGCATTAACTTTATTTTATGACTCTATACTACTTTTCTTCTCTCTTCCAAGCCTACATACATTTATCCATTTAGAGGTCTTTTATGTCTGAATCTATAATATATCCTATGGTGAATCTGTATTTCTTTACTGTCCAGGAGCATTTCTTAAAATGCTAAGTGCTTCTTAAAAACTTCAGGGGCACCATTGTTAGGGATGATACAGTACTGCCTGTTTGCCTGCTCAGTCTAAAACTTAAGCTGCGCTATTACTATGCTATATACAGTAGTTCCTGATGGCTCTGCACAGTCCAACATGACAAAGATGCTTGGGTCTCTGAGCTGCACACACCGCCCCACTTCCAGGCACACAGCCAGTCCAAGTTACCATAAAGCAAGGTGCAGCAGTCTGCTCACAAACCCAATCCAAATGCTCTGTCTCCCGAAAGAGATAGAGGTTGTGCTGTCAGCCTAGCTCAGAAAGCCAGCATTTTAAAAAAACATGGCTTTTTTTCTGTTACAGCTGAATCAGGAAACTCTTTAAAGCAGCTGCAGCAAGCCATCAGCAAACAGCAAGAAGCTGTGTTGAACTCTGTAATTTTTTTTTTGTCTAGAATTAAGCTCTCTCGGGTTTTTAAGTGGATTTTGTCCACCATGTTGGCGCCAATTTGTTGGAGAAGGCTGCTTGGTTGTCCCAGCTTCCCAGCCCCAAAATAATCACACAGAAACTGTATTAATTAAATCAATGCATAGGCCATTAGCTCTAGTTTCTTATTGGCTAATTCTTACATCTTAATTTAACCCATTTCTATTAATCTATGCATCTCCACGTGGCGGTGGCTTACTGGGTAAAACTCCCAGTGTCTATCTCTGGCGACTCCATGGTGTCTTTCTCATGCTCTGCTTTTCTTCCTCCCAGCATTCAGTTCTATCTTCCCTGCCTACCTAAGTTCTGCGCTACCAACAGGCCAAGGCAGTTTCTCTATTCATTAACCAAGAAAAACTAAACACAGACAGAAGGACCTCCCACACCAGAGATGTATAATCAAGCTTAGGCATCACACACCTCTTCTTCTACCTTTGTGTCATATAAAAAATAGTTTCCAAATATGAGAAAAAATGGATATTTATCTTTTTGTATTGGACATATTTCACTACAAATGACAGAATTCACTTCTATATAATTACCCGCAGAATCTTAAATGTATTTATTTACAGCTTAATTAATGTCATTGAAAATATGCATATGCAACACTTCAGTATTCATTTATCTATTGATGGACATCTTTGCTAATTCTAGATTTTTTTCTTTTTTATTACTTTATAAATAATACCAATCAAATTTCCACTTCCTCCCCTCCTCCCACTTCTCTCCCACATACCCTCTCCCCTCCCCCTCCAGTCCTGAGAGAGAGCAGGGTACCCTGCCCTGTGGGAAGTCCAAGGCCCTTCCCCATCCATCCAGGATTAGGAAGGTATGCACCCAAATAGAATAGGATCCCAAAAAGCCAGTACATGCAGTAGAATCAAATCCCAGTGCCATTACCATTGGCTTCTCAGTCTGCCCCAAATGTCAGCTGCATTCAGAGGGTCTGGTTTGATCACGTGCTAGTTCAGTCCCGGTCCAGCTGGATTTGGTGAGCTCCCATTAGATCAGGCACACTGTCTCAGTGAGTGGACCAACCCCTCCTGGTCCTGACTTCCTTGCTCATATTCTCCCTCCTTCTGTTCTTCAACTGGACCTTGGGAGCTCAGTCCAGTGTTCCAATGTGGGTCTCTATCTCTATCTCCATCTGTCACCGGATGAAGGTTCTATGGTGCTATTCAAGATAGTCATCGGTCTGACTATGGGAAAGATAAGTTGTTGAAGTCTTGCTGTTGTAGGGTCTTTAGGTTTTACTGGTGCCGTGTTGCTCTTTGTGTGTTCTTACCTTTTCTACTCATCTTTTCCTCTAATAGGTGTGGTTTGTGCTGTCTGTGATTCTGTTGATTAATCTTCTAGGTGCCAGTGAATCCAAGGCTCAGACTGTTGTTCCTCATGGTATAGTCAGTGACATGATTCTAGTTACCCTGTTGGTTACTCCGTGTTCTTGGGGGTTGCTCAGCGCTCCTGGGTTTTGCTCCACTCCCTTGGAGTTTGCTATCTCAGGCCTGCTCTAGCCTAGGTTGTTGGCTCAGACCTATTTTCGTAAATATCCCTGGTCTGGATCTATTCCTACAGAGGTGCCTGTCTTAGGATTGGTCCTATAAAGGACTATGGCTCCAGTCTATTCCCTCAGAGTTCCCAGGCTTGGGTGCTTCCAGACCCACAGAGGACCTGGCTCAGGCTTACTCCCTCAGAAGTCCCAGATTCACGCCCCACAGAGGTTTCTGACTCCTGCCTATTCTCTTTGATGTCCCAGACCAATGCCTAGGCCCCCAGAGGTCCTGGATCAGTCCTACTCCCTTGGGGGTTCCAGATTCATGCCCAGACCAGCAGAGATCCTAATTCAGGCCTAGTTCCTCGGAGGTCCTAGACTCACACCCAAACCCACAGGGGTCCTGGCTTAGGTCTACTACCTTGAAGGTCCAGATTCACTTCTGAACCCTCAGTGGTCTCTGGCTGTGGCTCACTTGCTCAGCGGCTGTTCCCTGTACCTGTTCCTGTGAAGTTTGCTGTCTCTGGTCTGCTCTGGCCCAGGTCACTGGCTTAATCCTGGTCCACAAATGTCCCTGGACTGGATCTGCTCCACTCTCGTGGAGCTTGCTTTCTCAGGCCCACTCCTGTGGAATTTGTTGCCTCAGGTCCACTCTAGCCCAAGGTTGAATTTTTTGCCTCAGGCCTACTTTGGCCTTTGTAAAGGCCAGCTTATAAGAGTCCCTTGTTTCCTATTTACCTTGTGGGTTGCAGGGGAACCAACTGAAGTCACCAGGCTTGTGGCAAGCCACTCTACCATTGAGCTGTCTCTCTGGCCCTGAGACACAACCCTTTATAATAAAAATATCACAAACACCAATAATCTGCTTTCTTTTTCCATTAGAAATGGCCACCCAGGGAGAAGCCTTTGAGGAGAGGATTTCTGAATTTGATGATGATTTGGTCTCCCAGTTATCTGCTCTTATGGGTGTGGATGCACGTCAGGTCATAAGAAGAGAAGAGGAAGAAGACCATGAATTACGAATGAAAATGAAGAAAGGTTTTAACCCACAGATGCGCAGTGAAGCCAAACGATTAAAGACTTTTGTGACCTATGACACATTCAGATCATGGACGCCACAGGAGATGGCAGCTGCTGGGTTTTACTATACTGGGGTGAAACTTGGGGTTCAGTGCTTCTGCTGTAGCTTAATCCTCTTTTGCACCAGAGTCAGGAATCTTCCCATAGAAAACCATAAGAGATGGCGTCCAGAATGTGCATTCCTTTTGGGCAAAGATGTTGGGAACATTGGCAAGTATGACATAAGGGTGAAGAGTCCAGAGAAGCTGAGGGGTGGCAAAGCAAGGTACCAAGAAGAGGAGGCCAGACTGGAGTCCTTTGAGAACTGGCCGTTTTATGCCCATGGAATATCACCACGTGTACTCTCAGCAGCTGGCTTTGTCTTTACTGGTAACTGGATTCCATTTTGTGATGTGTTTCTGTAAAATATAGAGTTTAGTTTTAATTTTTTAAAAATATATGTACTTGTGTGAGGGGGTGGGGGATTTTTCACTTCTGAGTTCAGGAGTCCATAGAGTACAGAGAAAAACATCAGACCCTCGGGAGCAGTGGATTGAAGTGGTTGTGAACTGTCTAAAGTGGGTGCAAGGAACCAAACTCCACTCCCCTGCCAGAGCCCTCTTAACCACTGAGCCACCTGTCCAGCCCTACGTTCCTCTTTTCTTCTGTTTCTTCTTCCTCTTCTCCTTCTTCCTCCCCCTCTACCTCCTTCTACCACTCTTCCTCCTTCCCATTCTCCTCTTCTTCTACTACTTATTGTTAATCATTCCTTATTTGTTAATTGTGGTAGAAGAGATCTGGTTAATTAAACATCCACTTTAATAATTTTCCTCCCTCTTTAATTTACTTTTAGTGCAGCACTATTATCTTGCCAAATATGTTGAAAGCATTAGGTTCTTTTCTGTAAATGTGGGCCTGAGAAATTATTAACCTGAAGTTGAGGGTGTAGCTCATTACTAGTGGGCTAACTTAGCCATTGCTTAATGCCAGCAATTGAAAACAAAGCTAAAAATACTGCAGAAAACCTTAGTTCAATTCATAAGATGCTGAAAATGGATCATGAGCGAGACCAGTCCCACTGTCCTCTAGTTTCACAAACATGACTACTCATGTATTTCCTTGATCCATTTCACTTCTTTAGTTTTGGAAGCATGCTGTTTGTACTTCTTTAACCCCATCCAGAGGCAAGCTGCCTTTGAGAACACTGCACTTTGAAATGCCTTAGCCACACACGCAGGTGTTAGGAGAGATGTGGATGACGTTATAGCAGCGTCTGTGGTGTGCTGGAGACCCACTTGTATAAGCTGTGCATGCATTGAGCACTAATTCTAATTTGACCAGTTTGCCCTTCCCCACATTTCATAGGTGACTTCACTGAGGTTCAAAGAACTAGAGAAATGTACCTCTGTTTCCATAGAAACAATGTGGCAAATGTAACCCTTAGGCCTTCTAATGGCATCATTTTAGCAAATCCTAGCATCTACATCCCTTCCATCCTGAAAGCTAAAGAGTAACTTCTGTCTGAGAAGTCATCCTGTAAGGGCTGTGTGTATGGAGGAAGGCCATGCTGGGGGATGGAGGTCCAGAGCTCAGAAGGGGTCATTTAGGGTAGTGTATATGGAGGAAGGCCATGCTGGGGACAGAGGTCCACAGCTCAGAAGGGGTCATTTAGGGCAGTGGGACTCTGGACAGGGATTCAGCCAGAGAGGTCACGGAAGAACAGTTATGCAGGGGTCTGTCTGTTCTGCTGCAATATGATCAGCTCTAAGGTCGCACCTGGTGCCATTGCTGGCCAGTCAGAACACGTCACTGCGTTGTAGGTAAAAGGGACACAGTGCAGTGTTTCTCCTGTGATGGATGCTTGGGAAACTGGGAAGAAGGAAACGATCCTTGGAAGGAGCATGCCAAGTGGTTCCCCACGTAAGCAGACAAACACTTCATTCATATTTTCAGTTTTTATTTTTGGTTTTGTTTTGTTTTGTTTGTTTGTTTTTAGCACAATGAGCATAGAGAGAAAAGACCAACATTGTTGGAGTACCACATGAGTTCTGGTATTTCTCTAATCCAATATGGGATCATCCCAGAATTTTCAAACAAGGAAGATCTGGTCACATGGTGAAAACTTTAACCCACATAAACTTAAATAGCTCTTTCTCTTTTATGTTGTTTTTGCTTTATCAGTTTTTACTTTTTTATACTTTTTGTGTAGTGTGTTGGTATATGTAAAGTGTGTTTATGTGTGTGGTGTGTTGGTATGTAGTGTGTATATGTGTATTCGTGTACGTATGTGTATTCGTCCATGCCTGTGGGGAGGTCACATGTTGGTATAGGTTCCCGCCCTCCATCATTCTCCGCCTTATATTTTGAGATAGGCAACCTGGGATCCACCTGACTCCATTCCTTCAGGGTTAAGATTGGAGACATGGTGGACTGGGCCCTGCTTTTACAGAATCCAACACAGATTCTATTTCAGTCTTTCGTGGTTATGCTGAGG
This sequence comes from Ondatra zibethicus, assembly GCA_004026605.1. Taxonomy (NCBI): domain Eukaryota; kingdom Metazoa; phylum Chordata; class Mammalia; order Rodentia; family Cricetidae; genus Ondatra; species Ondatra zibethicus. The sequence goes on along the minus strand of PVIU01028275.1, from coordinate 3,094 downwards.
TATTTTACCTACCGAGGCATCTCCCCAGGTTCAGCTTTTGTTTTTAATTATTCAGGGGACAGTGTGTATGTACAAGTTAGTGCAGGTGCCCATGGGGGCAGGGGTGTCAGAACCTTAGAGCTGCAGTAAGATGTGGGTGCTGGGTGCTGAATGCACGTCTTCTGCAAGTGTCAAGTGCATGCTCTAAGGTCCCTCCCAACCATCATTAAATGTTTGGTTTTGTTTCTCAAAAGATAGGGTTCTCTGTATAGTCCTGACTGTCCTGTATCTCACTCTGTAGACCAGGCTGACCTCAGACTCACAGAGCCCCGCCTGCTTCTGTCCCCCCGAATACTGGGACTAAAGTTATGTGTCACCATCGCCCGGCTAAATGTTGTTTTATTGTCCCCAGTACTACAATATGTCTCGTCAAGTAGCAGTTTAATGATTTACCTTAACTAGCAAATGAGTGAATCTGCACAGGAATGGAAATGGTGTATAAATGAAGGAAAATAATAACAGTGTTTAAGATATTACAAGTGGTTTCATTTACTGCGGAACATGCACGAAGAAAACACTTGCTAGACATGGTGACACACACCTGTAATCCACACTACAAGGATAGAAGCGGTAGAATCAGGAGTTCAAGGCCATCTTCTGGTTTAAAAAAAAAATGGCAAAGAGACTAGAGGCCTAGGTGACCACACACCAGCGCCAAATGAGGGAAAACAGGTGTATTTTATTTCAAAGATTCGGGGTTTTTACCCTGCTTAGGAAAGGAAAACATATTTTAATTATTTTTCATAATGTGTTCAGTGGTGTTTTTTGTATCTATTGTTTTTGTTTGTGCCACGTACAGGTTCATTCCTGTACCTAGTTTCCAGACTTTCATTATGGAATCTCACAAAGTAGAGACAGTACAGTGAGCACCTGTCCCTGCCTGCTCAAATCTAATTTCACCTGTCTCTTTGTGGCCACCTGCTCGGAATAGTGATGATCAGGTTATGTCAAAGCACATTTCAGATATCACATGATTCCATTTGTTATTCTTTTAGCATACCTTTAAATCATGACTAATAAAGAGAAAAGAACCACAGTGTCATTATGTCTCCTAAAAAGATGAGCTTTTATATCTAATGCCATTAAATATTTTAGTCAGTATTCACAGGCCCTTCTCCTGCCAGCCGTTGGGATTCCTTACATTGATTTAGTGTGTGTGTGTGTGTGTGTGTGTGTGTGTGTGTGTGTGTCCCACACTCCACTTACTATGAATCATTATCTTTGATTCTATTGCATATTTGTTTCAAGAAAAGAACAGCAGGCTACAGCAGTGTAGGCCTGCAGTCCAGGCTGTGCTCGAGGTCAAGAGCATGTCATCACCACCACAACAGAGGGAGACCCTGTCTTGAAATAAAAATTAAAATTAAATGAAGGTTTGCTATAGTTTTCTTTCTGTTGCTGTTGATTTCTGATGGACCCTGATCAAAAGCAGCCTGAGAGGGAAAGGGTTTATTTGGCCTACATGTCCAGATTACCATCCACCATGGAGGGTCATCAGGGCAGGAACAGAAGCAGGAGCAGACAGAAGCCATGAAAGAGCACTGCTTATTGCTTTGCTCCCAGGCTCGTGCCCAGATACCTTTCTTATGCTTCTCAGGACCACCTGCCCAGGGGTGGCACTGCCCACAGTGGACTGGGTCTTCCCACATCTCCCATTATTCGAGAAAATGCCCCACAGACTGGACTGCAGTCTAATCTGATAGAGGGATTTTTCTCAGCCGTGGCTCCCTCTTCCCAGATGACTCCAGCTTGTGTCAAGTTGACGAAGACTAACTGGCAAAGGTTCGGCTTTAGATAGTGACAGATCTCATCAGTACTATGATTTAAATCTTTCTAACAGCATGACGTTAATCTTCATGAGGAAGCTCTCGGGAAATTTGAACAGTTTTATTGAAAGATCAAATTCAACACTTTCATAGGATTTTAGCAAATATTTATTGTCATACAGAAAGTCATCATAGTACTGAGGTAATTTTAATTATGTTTTTAATTATAGGTGTGAATTTCTTCGAAGTAAGAAATCCTCGGAGGAAATTGCCCAGTATATCAAAAGCTATGAGGGATTTGTTCATGTTACGGTAATTCACAGCAGCAAACTCTTTCCACCAGTGTGGATTCATTGAAGAGTTTTATTTTTTCATGGATTCAAGTGAGCATATCTCTTCTGCGGAGTGGAGACACAAAAATCTTGTCTTGCTAAGCTGGAACCATGTATATGTGGTTTTTCAGGATGCCTTTGGGTGACTTCAGCTGCCTCCTTCATCCTCCCCCACTGACTGAGCCCACTGCCCTCGCTTCCTTCTGCTGCTTCTGTCTGGATGCCCAACCCCGTCTTCTGCCCTAGAACCTGGTGACAGCAGGACACTCAGAGCGGGCTCCTGTCCCTGGTTGTCTAGGTTCTAAACTAGTATGGGCTTCCTGGTGACAAGCAGTGGGAGACTTAGCTCAAACAGAAGCCAAAGGAGAATGTAATGGCTGATGACTCAGAGGCTGTGTCTGCAGAGAGCAGGGCTGAAAGTCTGGGTGCAGTTTTCTCAGAGGGAAAGTGGCTCAGTTAGAAAGGTCCTTCTGAGGTGAACTTCCTTCCCGTGGCTCAGTTCCCCCTGAGTCAAATGCATCTGTGTGTGTGACTGCAGTTCTGTTAATGCGCTGTGTGTCTGGTAAGAGTGACCCCAAGAAAGCTCCCATTTGCACAGGTAAAATTCGCTGATGGTCTGTACTGCATAAAATTCCTGAAGTCAATAGAATTAAGGCCTACTTTGCCAACACTTCTGCCGCTCTATGAAACGTCGCTTTAGTCGGGGGAGTCCTTCTGTTGCAGCTCACAGACAGATGTATATTTTATAAATAAATCAGTCAATAACCTGAATTTCTTTCCCTCAGGGAGAACATTTTGTGAGTTCCTGGGTCAGAAGAGAATTACCTATGGTGTCAGGTAAAACCTCAGGCGCATTCAAAACGCTTTGCTTGTTTCTTTCCTTTTTTGTGCCTCCCTCCCCCATGTCCACCTCCGTGTGTGTGTGTGTGTGTGTGTGTGTGTGTGTGTGTGTGTGTG
>PVIU01028274.1:0-19206 GCA_004026605.1 Ondatra zibethicus | reverse complement strand
GATTTGCCTATATATTCTTGAATGATATTTGTGGGAAATTCTTAAATTTTTCAGAAACATGAAATATATTGTTGTCTAAGCAAAAGGAATACATAAAGATTGTTTCCCATATACTACAGACTCTGCTTCCTCAAACATAGGGAAACTAAAGAGATAACTGCTTTTGGCAAAAGCAAAGTCATGCAAACACTAGGAGAAAAAAAAAGCTATGCAGGGAAAATAGTGTCATAGTGAGGAGCCATTCTTCTGGGAATTTCATTCATTCTTTTAATATAAGCAAGTGAGTAAAGACACTGAACACCAAGTAGAAAGATATGGAGTTATAAGTTAAGAATAGAGGAGAACTGGAAGTAAAGCAACTAGAATAGCAGAGTAGGAAATGTGTTAGGATCTTCACCTAGCAAAACAAGATACGCAACAAAATGAATAAACTCCAGATTTTCCAAAATGCTCTTATTAGTTTATTTGTTTCTGTGACAAAATACCTCTGAAAAGCAACTTTTGGAGACAAATGTTTATTTGGACCCACAGATTGGTTGTACCGTGTATTGTGGTAGGAATGTTTTTGTGGCAGGATCTTGAAACAATTGCATCCATAATTAGAAAGCAAGAATGTTGAATATGCAGATTTTTTACTTTTTATATTTAGTTCAGTTTCTCTGCCCATGGAATTGTATCACCAGAGGGACAGGTATACAGACCTCAATTAATCTAATCTAATCTAGATAATCCCTTGTCCTCTTGTTATTTGAGTTCCCCTCAAGATAATAATCAAAATTAACCATCACAACAGTACAGAGAGAATGACCAATATTTTGATTTGTTTTAAAAACAAACATAAATGTCGCTGGGTGGTGCTGGCACACACCTTTAATCCCAGCACTAGGGAGGCAGATCTCTGTGAGTTCGAGGCCAGCCTGGTCTACAAGAGCTAGTTCTAGGACAGGCCCCAAAGCTACAGAAAAAATCCTGTCTCAAAAAAACCAAAAAACAAAACATAAATGTCAATAGAATAAAATAAAGGCTTGATACAAATAAAAGCAAGACAAGCCATTATAACCCTGAGAAGAGAAGTCAAACACATTATAAGAAAATGAATACAGCTTTCCTTGGTGGGGCTTTGGTACCCCAGCACTCTCTCTTCCTGTGCTGAGATCGGAGGTGCACACTGGTAGGGCTGTGCCCGCCTGGCGGTAAGATCCCCACGGCCGGGCTTCTTTGTATCAGAGGACACTGCACCCCTCTCCCACCCCCCTGCAAGATCGCCCTTTCCTCGGTGGGTCTTTGGTACCCCAGCACTCTCTCTTCCTGTGCTGAGATCGGAGGCGGCTCACACTGGTAAGGTTGTGAAAGCCTGTTGGTAAGGTCGTGCAAGCCTGGTGGTAAGGTCCCTGCAGGCATCTTTGATCAACAGGATCCTGCACCCCCGCCCCTGTAAGATTGCCCTTTCATCTGTGGAACATTGGAACCCCAAGAATCTCTCTCCCTGTGCCGATATTGGAGGTACAGAAGGATCGGAAGTCCAGAAGGGACTTCCTCTTCCTGCACTGAGATCAGCAATCCAGAGGGGTGAGTGTGGACAAGCCGGCCTGGGAGGTCCCAACCCACTGAGACTCCCCTGACTAAAATCAGAGGAAGAGATGAGTAGGTGTCAATCCAAGAATTCTTCCAACAATCAGAAAAGCAACATGATAACACCAGAAACCAAAGAGTACTCAACAGGAAAACCTGAACAACCTAACCTAGAAGAAGGAGAAGAAATCGACTTTAAACGTAACTTTATGAAAGTGATAGAGACCTTTAAAGAAGAGGTGAAAAATGCCTTTGAAGAAACGGATGAGAAAACTAACAAAAAGTTAGAAGAAATGAATAAATTCCACAAAGATACCCTAAAAAACAAAAAGAAAACAATCAAACAGGTAATGGAAACAGTTCAAGACATAAAAACTGAAATGGAGGCAATGAAGAAAACACAAACCTAGGGAAGGCTGGAGATGGAAAATATGGGTAAATCATCGGGAATAGGAGAGACAAGTATAAATAACAGAATACAAGAGATAGAAGAATCTCAGATGCTGAAGATATGATAGAGAAAATAAACTCATTGATCAAAGAAAACAACAAATCCAACAAATTCTTAACACAAAACACCCAGGAAATCTGGGACACCATAAAAAGACCAAATCTAAGAATAATAGGGGTAGAAGAAGGAGACAAAACACAGCTCAAAGGCCCAGAAAATATATTCAACAAAATTATAGAAGAAAACTTTCCCAACCTAAAGATGGATATGCCTATGAAGGTACAAGAAGCATACAGAACACCAAATAGATTGGATCAAGAAAGGACATCCCCTCACCATATAATAATCAAAACACAAAACATACAGAATAAAGAAAGAATACTAAGAGCTGCAAAGTAAAAAGGCCAAGTAACGTATAAAGGTAAACCAATCAGAATTACACCTGACTTCTCTATGGAAACCATGAAAGCCAGAAGGTCTTGGATAGATCTTCTGCAGACACTAAGAGACCATGGATGCAAGCCAAGACTACTATACCCAGCAAAGCTTTCATTCACCATCGATGGAGAAACCAAGGTATTTCAGGATAAAAACAAATTTAAGCAATACATAAATACAAATTTAAGGCACAAACGCAGCCTTACAGAAAATACTAGAAGGAAAACCACATCTACAGGAAGCAAGCAACACCCATAATAACACAGACATCTAACAGCCCTCCACTAGCACAACTCAAAGAAGGGAAACGCACAAACTCTACAACCCTAAAAAAATAACCACAGTTAACAACATCTGGTCATTAATATCACTTAAAATCAAAGGACTCAATTCACCTATAAAAAGGCACAGGTTAAGAGAATGGATATGAAAACAGGATCCAACATTCTGTTGTTTACAAGAAACACACCTCAACCACAAAGACAGACATTATCTCAGAAGGAAGGTTTGGGAAAGGTTTTTCAATCAAACGGCCCTAAGAAACAAGCAGGTGTGGCTATACTAATATCGAACAAAATCGACTTCAAACTAAAATCAATCAAAAGAGATGGAGATGGACATTTTATACTCTTAAATGGAATAATCCATCAGGATGAAGTCTCAATTCTGAATATCTATTCCCCTAATATAAAAGCATCCAATTAGGTAAAGGAAACATTACTAGAAATCAAAGCACACATCAAACCCCACACTCTAATAGTAGGAGATTTCAACACTCCTCTCTCACCAATGGACAGGTCAACCAGACAGAAACTTAACAAAGAAATAAGAGAACTAACAGATGTAATGAATCAAATGGACTTAATAGATATCTATAGAACATTCCACCCAAATAGGAAAGAATATACCTTCTTCTCAGCATCTCATGGAACCTTCTCGAAAATTGATCACATAATTGATAACAAAGCAAACATACACAAATACAAAAAATTGTAGTAACCACCTGTGTACTATCGGATCATCATGCAATCCCCATCAAAATCCCAACAAAATTCTTCACAGACCTAGAGAAAACAATAACGAACTTTATACGGAAAAACAAAAAGCCCAGGATAGCCAAAACAATCCTATACAATAAAGGAACTTCCTGAGGCATTACCATTCTTGACTTCAAACTCTATTACAGAGCTACAGTAATGAAAACAGCTTGATATTGGCATAAAAACAGAGATGTTGACCCATGGAATTGAATCGAAGACCAGGATATTAATCCACAAACCTATGAACACCTCATATTGACAAAGAAGCTTAAATTATACAATGGAAGAATAAAAGAGTCTTTAACAAATGTTGCTGGCATAACTGGATGTCAACCTGTAGAAGAATGAAAATAGACAATTATCTATCACCATGCACAAAACTCAAGTCCAAATGGATTAAAGACCTCAATATAAATCTGACCACACTGTACCTGATAGAAGAGAAATTGGGAAGTAGCCTGGAATACATGGGCACAGGAGACCACTTCCTATGTAAAACCCCAGTGGCACAGACAATAAGAGCAACAATGAATAAATGGGACCTCCTGAAACTGAGAAGCTTCTATAAAGCAAAGGACACAGTCATTAATACAAAAAGGCATCTTACTGAATGTGAGATCTTCACTATCCTCTCATCAGACAAAGGACTGATCTCCAAAATATACAAAGAACTCAAGAGACTAGACATTAAAATTCTAAATTACCCAATTAAAAAAATGGGGTAATGAGCTGAATGGAGAACTCTCAACAGAAGAATTTCAAATGGCCAAAAGATACTTAAGGTCATGTTCAACTTCCTTAGCGATCAGGGAAATGCAAATCAAAACAACATTGAGATACCATCTTACATCTGTCAGAATGGCTAAAATCAAAAACACCAATGATAGCCTATGCTGGAGATGGTTTGGAAAAAGGGGAACTCTCATCCATTGCTGGTGGGAATGCAAACTTGTGCAACCACTATGGAAATAAATGTGGCGGTTTCTCAGGAAATCGGGAATCAACCTACCTCAGGGTCCAGCAATACCACTCTTGGGAATATACCCAAGAGAAGTCCAATCATACTACAAAAGCATTTGTACAACTATGTTCATAGCAGCATTATTTGTAATAGTCAGAACCTGGAAACAACCTAGGTGCCCCTCAAAGGAAGAATGGATCAAGAAAGCATGGAATATATACACACTAGAATACTACTCAGTGGTAAAAATCAATGACTTCCTTAATATTGGATACAAATGGATGGAAATAGAAAACACTATCCTTAGTGAGTTATCTCAAACCCAAAAAGATGATTATGGTATGTACTCACTCTTTAGTGGACCCTAGCCATAAACAAAGAACATTAAGCTTATAGCTCACAAGCCTAGAGAAACAAAATAGTAAGGTGAACACAAAGAAAAACGTATATAGATCCTCCTGGAAATTGGAAGCAAACAAGATCACCAGGCAAAAGGGGGAGGCACAGGAATGGGGATAGTGGGTAAGTAGGGGTTTGAGTGTGAAAGGGAGAGAGAAGGGAGAAGGGGTGGACTGGGGAGAGCTTAAGGGAGTGAGTGGGTGGAGATGGAGGAAGGGTTGATATTGGAGAAGGGAATAACATATCTACATTAAGAGAGTCAGTTTAGGATTGGCAAGAGACTTGACTCTAGAGGGGATCACAGGTGTCCATGGCGATGTCCCCAGTTTGGTACTTGGGCAGCAGAGGAAAAGGTGCCTGATCTAGCCTTGTACCATAGTCACATTGATGAATATCTTGATCATTACCATAGAAATTTTGCCTGATGGATGGAGATAGAGACAGAGACCCACATTCACATTAGAACAATGGACCGAGCTCCCAAGGTCCAGTCGAAGAGCAGAAGGTGGGAGAAGATGAGCAAGGAAATCGGGACTGGGAGAGGCTGGTCCACCAACCATGACAGTGTGCCTGATCTAATGGGTTCTCACCAAATCCAGCTGGACCAGGACTGAATGAGCATTTGATCAAACTAGAATCTTGAATGTGGCTGTCAATGGGGGCTGACTGAGAAGCCAATGATAATGGCACTGGGACCTATCTCTTCTGCATGTATTAGCTTTTTTGGAATCTATTATATATGGATGCACACCTTCCTAGGCTGAGATGGAGGGGGGATGGCCTTGGGCTTCCCACAGGAAAGGGTACCCTGCCCCATCTTAAGGAAGCAGGGGGAGGGAGGAGGGTTAGTGGGGGAGCAGGCGGGGACTGGAAAAAGGTGAGAAAGTGTAAATTTTTTGAATGAAAAATGAAAGTATATATATACAATATATACAACCACATAATATAACTGGAAGGAATAATGAAACAAATGCAATGACAACATTGCCAGAGAGGTCAACTGATACACAAAAAGAAGAAAAGATTTCGATTTTCCCTCCCTCTCTTAGTCTTGTTTGGCTACTTCTCATTGGCTGAACATTTTGTGAAAAGAAAATCGCAAGCAAATCCATTTTCAATAGGCATCCTTATGAGATACTGAAAGACAATTTCAGAAACAGTCTAAAAGGGCATTTAATTTATTTACATGATTGCCTTACCATGCATTATTTTAAAAGATAAATAATTCATCAATTATTAAATATACTTTTAGGAATACTTCAATGTATTTCTTATGACCTATTTAATATCAAATCTTAGAAAATTCTGTACTTTGAAAATTGTATGTGCACATATCAAAAATTGGTCCTTAGTGTGGTATTGTAGACCTTTAAGAAGTAGAGCCTAGCTGTTTTATTGCTTTCCTGATATTAAGGAACCACAGGTTTGAGAGCAGCTTCAGTTACTCAGAGTGTCTGTATCCCAAAGAAAAGAGGAACCATGCTGATTTATATTTTTTGTTGTTTGTTTCATTTGCTTTTATAAGGAAAGATTTGTTTTTCTTTTGTTTTGTAATGACTTGTGAATTTCTCTTGTTTAGTATAATATAAAATATTTTCAAAATGTGAATGTAATGTTGAGTTTTTGTTGGTGTGTGTAGAAGACTTGGCTATTTTTATAGATCATCATGCCCTGTGTGGTAGCTATATTTTTGGCTAATCATGTTTTCTCTTGTGGGGGGGAAACTGCTCATGTGACTCAGAGCAGTTTCACAAGTGGAAATCCTTCTTTGTGAAACAGAGCTCTATGTGACCAATGTTCTATACCTACTATATCCAATCTGGCAGATGGCACAGGATTTTGTCAACTTGGGATAAGCTAGAGTCATCTGAGGAGACCTTGTCTGAGAAAATGTCCTGCTCAGATATGAGGGAGCAATCTCCAAGGGAGCAGGCCTGAGCCAGCAACCTCTCTGAGACCAGGCCAGAGCCAGTGACATTGGTAAGTGCAGGCCCAAGTGAGTGACCTCCCTGGGAGCAGGCCAGAACCAGGGACCTCTGCAGAAAAAGGCCCAAGCCAGTGACCTCTTCCAGAACAGTCCCAAGGGAGCAACCTCCACTAGAGTAGGCCTAAGCCAGCAACCTGTGTGTGAGTAGGCCTGAGCCAAACTCCTTTGCAGGAGCAAGACTTAGCCAGCATCTTTGAAGCAGCATGCCCAAGCTGGTATCATCCACAAGAACAGGCTCAGGAAAGTGACCTGTGTGGGAATAGGCCCAAATGACCGCTGGGATTCCAGAATGACCTACAGGAATACTGAGCGACAAACATCTAAGCCGTCGATCGACTAGCACCTGGAAGAGTGATCACCAGAGATATGGCCCCAACTACACCAATCAGAGCAAAAGATAGAGAAGGTAAGAACATACTCAACACCACAAAGAGCAACACGACACCAACAAAAAATAGTGGCTCTAAAATAGCAAAAATTGAACACACAAATAGTGATGAAGCATAAGGAAGAAAATGACTTAAAAATAACTTTAGAAAAATGTTTGAGGCCCTCAAAGAGGAAATGAAAAAATCCCTCAGAGAAATGAAGGAAAAGACAAACAAAAAGTTGGAAGAATTACAACAAATCCTTTCAAAATAATCAAGAAAAGCAATCAAGTGAGTGAAAGAGATGGTCCAAGACTTGAAAACTAAAATAGAGACAATAAAGAAAGCACAAACTGATGGAATTCTGGAAATGGAAGATATGGGAAAATGATCAGGAACCACAAGGACAAGCATAAACAGCAAAACACAAGTGATGGAAGAGAGAATGTCAAGCACTGAAGATACGATAGAGAAATTAGACTCATCAATCAAATAAAACATTAAATCTAACAAAAGCCTAACACAAAATATCCAGAAAATATGGGACACCATGAAAAGAACTAACCTAAGAATAATAGGGATAGAAGAAAGAGAAGAAACCCAACTCAAAAGCATAAAAATATATTCAACAACATCATAGAAAAAAATCTTTTCCAACCCTAGAAAGATATGAATATGAGTACACAAAAAGCTTACAGAACACTGAATAGACTGGATCAAATAAAATGTTAACTCACCACAAATAATCAAAACACTAAACATACAGAATAAAGAAAGAATATTAAGAGTTGCAAAGGAAAAATGTCACATAACATATACATGAAGATCTATCAGAATTATGACAAATTTCTCAATAGAAATAATGAAAGTTAGAAAGTGTTGGTCAAGTATTTAGTAGACACTAAGAGATCCAGATTCCAGCCTGGTCTGTTATACCCCAAAAATCATTCAATCACCATAGATAGGCAATATAAGATATTACATGACAGAACTAGAATTTACCAATACCTAGCCACAAATCAAGCCCTACATAAAATACTGGAAGGAAAACTCCAACCCAAGGAAGTTAGCTACATTCACGAAAACACAGACAATTGATCTCACAGCTGCAAATCCCAAACAAGGGGAAAATACACACAATAACATAACCAACATCAAAAATTAAAATAACAGAAACAAGCAATCACTGGCCATTAACATCCATTAATATAAATTAACTCAACTCATACATATTAACACAGACTAACAGATTATATATGAAAACAGAAACCATCCTTCTGCTACATACAAAAAACAAACCTCAACCTCAAAGATAAATATTACTGCAGAGTAAAGGGTTGGGAAAAAATTTCCAAAAATTGACCTAAGATTCAAGCTGTTGTAGCCATTCTAACATCTAACAAAATAGATTTCAAACTAAAATCAATCAATGAGACAAAGAAGGACATTCCATAATTGTCACAGGAAAATCCATCAAAAAGAAATGTTAATACGGAACATCTATGATTATAACAATCTATTCTGCAACACCATCACAGAGTCCAGAAGGATATGATATCACCTAGGTTAACAGGGAGGGCATTGTAAGCAACTTCCAACACTTTAGAATTGACAGAGACTTCTTGTTGCCTGGACAGTCACCCAAAGTTCTTCTATAACATTGGGGTGTCCATCTTCAGCCTAAAGGCCCATAGTATCTGGCAAACTTTTCCATGAAGCAGGAAATTTCAAAGACAGTTCAGCCTATACTAGACATTTGTCAGCCACTTTCTTATGTGTCCTGCAGTATGTCTAGTGCAGTATTTCATGAAGCAGGAAACCTGAAGGACTGTCTCACCTTCTTTAGGCAACTTCAGCAGTCATTTTTCTGTGGGTCCTGCATGTTCAGTTCATCCAGCATAATATCCAGAAGTCTAGGCAAGACCAGTTTCTTGCTTAAATGACTAACAAACTCCATGAGGACACTCTTTGATGCCCATCATCCTTTTGAAGTACATTGGTGCTACCAGGAGCAAATTTTTCTCATTGTCATGAAAAGTCCTCAGTACTTAAAACATTTAAAATGCCATATTCTGTTAGTCTTTGAAAGGTTTGAAGAATACCTGTTCATCTTAAATATATCTCTGTACATCTAGATACCCTTTCCAACATGACTACAAGTTTGACCATTATAGATGACTATCTATTAACTGTATTTCTTAATTATACATTATATTTTTAAATGAGCTTCACAAATGCAATACCTTAAACAAGATCAAAAATATACATAAAACAAAATTGACCTAAAATTTGTATTAATAAAACAATATCCATACCAATGCAAAGTATTCATCCCTATAGAATATCACTTTTTAAATGTAAATAAACATTTATAAACAATATTTGGGAATTTCAGCATTGTTCTCTCCAAACTGTTTCCTGCTTTATGTTGGATGAAGTATTTTGGGGGTGTTATGGAGACCTTTTGGGGTTTCTTGGTCCATCAAACCCCATTAGCCTGGAAGGAATCCACAGGTTCTCATACTCTATGTAAACAAATGAAGAACCTCTTTCCCAAAGCAGAATATTCTTAGTCCCTTATTTTGAAGTCAAAATATCTTAAAGTATATTTTTGGTTTAGCTCAGCAACCTATACAATGAAACATCTCTCTGGCTGCTACCAAGAAGCAGTGTTTAACTCTGTTATTTTATGTCTAGAATTCCTTTTCAAGCTCTCTCAGGTTTTGTGTGGATGCAGTTGCTCTCATTGGTGCCATTTTGAGTGTCTGCCAATGCTCATGAAGTCAAATGGAGAACCTGTCTACTTCTTTCTTCATTGTGGATAAAATGAAGGATATACTCTGTCATGTAATCCTGTCATGAAACCCTACCTCACTAGGGGCCCCCAAATGGACTACTCAGATATGGAGAAGAATATGGACAAGAACACCTTCACAAATACGTCCACAAACCAAATCATTAATCTTTATTGTTCAGTTATCTTAGTAATTGAACAGCCTGGTCTACTTACTGACTTCCAGTCCAGAAATAGCTACATAGTATGACATTGTCTCAAAACAAAATAAAAACTAAACTAAACTAAACTAGAAATATTTTTACATTTTTTTTATTTTTTTAATTAAAAAACTTAGCAAACTCTTACAATTCCATTATATGTACTTTATTCTTTTTGTACCTTGAAAATATCACTTTTTGTACCTGACACTAAGCAACATGGCAACAATATACATAGTGGGCTTTGGTCTTGAGAAGAGCCTTTTGTAAAGGAATTGCCTTGGCAAAGTCAAGGAAGATTCTTTCCTTCTTAATGTATTTATGTTTTTACATTAAAATCCTGGAAGCAATACACATGCCAACATTAATGGATGATACAAAGTTGTAATATATTCCATTGAGATATATTACTCAGAAAAATGTGAAGAATATATTCTCAACCAAAGCAATTAATCTAAAAACAACTGTGACTACTTCAAGAAAGCAGGCAAAAACCATGAAAATATAGTGAAGTCAACTAGGCTTCCATGGAATTTAAACATGAACAAGCACACAAAGAGAACAAAGAAGACCATATCCACATAGAGTCTTGTGAGAAACTATTGTGGAATATTACTTGAACTATGTAAAGATCTGTTACAGTTTTTATGTTGCAGAATGTTACATTAGACAGGAAAAGGTGTTTTTATAGTTGATTATGATGCATTCGTTTTATTATGTAAAGACATGTTCCTTTTGTTTATACTGCATTTGTTTAATTATGGAAATATGTATTGCTGTTTAACTTGCCTGAATGAGGCACTTGATTGGTCTATTAAAAAGCTGAATGGCCAACAGTTAGGCAATAGAAGGATAGGTAGGGCTGGCTGGCAGAGAGAAAAAGTAGAAGGAGGAAACTAGACTTAAGAGGAAAGAAGGAAAGACAAAAGATGGAGATACTTGGGACCAGCCAGCCAACCAGTCAGGCAGCCACCAGACAATCAGATGCAGACAGAATGAAAGAAAGGTTAAAAAAAAAACTAAGAAAAAACATAGATCAAGAAAAATAGCTTCATTTAGGTTATAAGATCCAGTGGGACAAGTGTAAGATCTAGTATTCATTGCTAATAAGTGTCTATGTCATAATTTGAGTGTTGATGATCCAAGAAAGCCTGCTACAAATAAGTAAGCCTCATTAAAGGAATATAGACTCTTTATTCTTGGATTTGATGCTCCTGTCTATGTGGTGATGGCTTTATGGTCACCAGCACAGTTATTCAACGTATTCAGAAAAGCCTCATATCAATTTCTATGATAACAAATTCAACCACAGGACCCAAAGTATTACATAAGTTCTGAAAATTTTGTAGATTCTCCTCCCATACAAGTGTAGTCATAAGAAATTTGCATGTTCAACTCATTAAAATGGGAACATAAATTTTAATTTGCTATGGTCTCTATCGCTCATTATTTTACAGTATATTGCTGCATGAATTATTTGTGCATTTTTCTAGTAATAGTGATTGCACCTAGAATTTTATCTACACCAGAAAATTAACCTAACACTGAACTATACCCTTTACCATCAGTCCCTTTTATTTAAATGTAAACCATGTTCTTTATCCTTTCTTATTTGAGAGATGTTTTGTGTAAATAAGTTATCTTCCTTTAGCCGTTTGTTTCTTTTTGATTTTTCAAGACAGGATTTCTCTGTGTGACCCTGGCAATCCTGGAACTTTCTCGGTAAGTAGACCAGACTGATATTTAACCCATAGAGATCCACCTCATTTTGCCTCCTGAGGCTGGGATTAAAGGTATGTGCCACAACTACCCAGCGTATTTTAATATTTCTAAGAAAGCATCTGACAAGATATACCAAATAACAAATATTTTAAAGTATGAAAGGCAATTTATATTTTTAAAATTAGTAAAATTGAATATTACAAAAGATTGAAATGTCCTACATATTAACACATTAAATCATTTTGACAGACTTGGGCAGTGTTATATAATCATCCCTCAACAAAATCTTGCTGTCTTCAGAAACATTGGAGGAGGTAATACTAATTTTCTCCTCATCAGAGTGAACTTAGGACTCTTAGAAGACCCTGGCATGCAAAGACACAGGATAGGTCCCATAAAGCCATATATTTTTTCCTAAATATATTTAAGTTTCATTAATAATTATATCAAGGGTAGAAATAAATTTTTGAATAGTAAAAGCACTCTGCTTTAATGGATATCTAAAGGAGTATTTTGCCAGTGGATATCTTTTAAGAAGGATTTTCCAATATAAAAGCTCAATGAAATCTTATTATTTGCCACAGGGCTGCTGTTTTTTATGTTATTATAACCACACCAATTGCTCCTTACATTTCTTCCTTTGAAATCATCCCTTATTCTCCTCGTCACTGTCATTATTCAGGAATTCTTCTGAAATTAATGTTGTCATAATCAAAATTCTGAAAATTTGATGAACTAATATGAGTGTTCTATGAGTATAGATAGAAGCAAGGGAATTGGAGTGAATGAATTTATTTAGTGTTCCATAAAGATTTCCAGAAAATGAAACCCTTAACTGAGTTTGTGCCTATGTGTATACTCAAGCAAAAATACAGACAATTTTCTGCCACATTAATGTCAGACAGGAGAGTAAGACAGAGGAAGTAGGAACTATTTAAAAACTGTTCTGATTTGTTCTCAATCTGAACAGATGAGGCAAAATGCCTAGGAATGAACATGACCAGAAACTCATGAGTTGTTTTCCACAGTACATAGAGCTACATCAAGGAAAATGCAAGATCACTATATTTAAGAGGCAAAGCTGGAAAGTATGTAGGAGAACTTATCACTCAAAGCTTTACAATCTTGGATATAGGATAAAAGAAAAATGGTTTTAGGAAAAATCATCATTTTGCATTGCCCTATGAAGCAGAGAGACAGACATAGAGAGAAAGAGAGAGAGAGAGGGAGGGAGAGAGAGAGAGGATAAATGAGATTCAGAGAGAGGTAGACAGAGAGACAAGGAGAAAGAGAGAGAGAGGAGAAGGGATAAAGGTGAACTTTATCAGAATTTACATATTTGTGACTTTGAGATACACTGAAGAAATAGTTGATAGAAAGATCATATATTGAGAAGATATTTAAATACTTTATTTATAACAACACATGTATTCAGAATGTTAAACACATTATTTAAAATAAAACATGTGTTCAAAATACATGGCACAATAACTAATATTATTAATAAAAATTCAACTAATGTAAATGAGTAATGATTTGAATAGAGGACTATAGAGAATAATGCAATCGAGTAAACATTTAACAAGTCACTTTATTTTTTCTGGAAATATAAAATAAGTTTTCCAGTAGAAACCATGATGAATGTATTGCAATGTATCTGTGCCCAGTGCTGAATATTGGCAATATGGTGGAGGCAATTATGTCAAATAGGTGCCTTCCTCTTTTCATATTGATCCTGAGCATCAAGCTAAGAAATACAGCAGCTGATTTCTTGTAAAACACTATTCAGAGAATTATCTACTTAGTTTGAAAAGGTCAGCAAAGAGAGAAGCATATCATAAGTCTGTAATTGAGTTTTAAAGTGGATTCTCCACTCATTCTTACTGACTGGTGACAGAAAACAAAAGCACACAAAGAAACAATGAGAACTACTCTTCATTCCACTGTTATTTTATTTTATTTTTTTGGTTTGTTGAGACAGGGTTTGTCTGTGTAGTTTTTTAACCTGTCCTGGAACTCACTGTATAGAGCAGGCTGGCCTTGAACTCATATTCACCTGCCTCTGTCTTCTGAATGCTGGGACTAAAGGTGTGCTCCACCACCGCCGAACTCCACTGTTATTCTTATATTTCTAAATATGTAGAAAACTCACATTCCATGAGAGTCACTAAACTGAAGATTGAGTCATGGGTCAGGGTTGAAGGATTTCATGAAAGAAAGAGTGTATGTGACCCAGGGGCTCAGGTCTTTGCCTTGATATTTGATTTCACAGGTATTTGATTTCTCATGCATGTTCTTTGCTACTCTATTCACAACAGCTAGGAAATGGAAACAACCTAAATGGTCTACAGCTGTCTAACTATGAAAGTTCCTACTAAGTGAGCTAGCCCAGATCTAAACAGAAAAATGTGGCATGGTCGATATCTTCTGTAGTTCTCAATTCCAAAACTTCAGATAAAGGTTTAGGATCCCCTTGCTACCTTGCACTCATATGTATGTAACAACATTTGGTGAAAAAAGAGTTCAAACAATTGAAAGAGATGAAGACGGTGCATATTGGAGGTTTGGAGGGAAGAAAGGAAAGTGGGGAATGATGCAAGTATTCTATAATCACAAAATTAAAAAAATAGAGAAAATAATAGGATAAAATTAAAGAAACTGAAATGAAGGACTGACTAATTCTTTATAATGGTGTAGTTAGTAATCATGGGTTATAAACCAAAAATACCAAAATGCTAACTGTAGGTTATACCATGTGTCAGAGAGGGACACCCCAGAAGATAAGTACTCCAGAGTCCTGATATTCTTGGTTGTTCCTAGAAATGGATGACAAGATCCTATGTCTAAGGACAACACAGACCTTGTTTTGATGTGTAAAGAAGACAACTGGGCAGGAAGGGTCCTTGCTTTAGGATACATAAGCATATTTTGAGCAGAGTCCATTTGCACATTTTGCAGTTTTTTTTGAACTTATGTTTTTATAAACTGTTTCACTTGATTTCATTTATTTGATTAATGATACCTGTATTTATTACCAGTGGACATATAGCAGCACTTTTTCTCTTAGCTATACAGTTAATCACTGGTGATATCTCTTGTAGCTCTGTGTCATAACCATTGAATTCAGTGTACTAGAAGAATAAAGTAGTTAAAGTATGGGAAGACTTAAAGACAACACAGGACATATCAATTTCCATATAGGAAATCCTTCTTTAGCTTTATCAACTTATATTCTAATAGTGTGGTTGCTTTGGCTCATATAGACCAGGCTACAGCTTTAAATCCATTTAGCATCACAGTATTATGCCTATTTTCAAAATGTATTTAAGGCACATGCCTTGGTTTTAAATGAATCATATATAACATGTGCATATGCATTGTGACCTTTACCCATCAGTATAGTTATGGAGGCAAAATGATTACATAAATGCTCTCAAAGGGATAGTTATTTATTTCTGACAGGAATGCTCAATTAATTATGCCAACAGAACCAGACCTTTAGTCTAATCTTATTTGTTTAGGAATATGAGATCATAAACGGTTCAAGAGGTCCAAAGTAGAAACACTGGACAGATGCATGTTGTTGTTGTGCAGAACCATTGATTGATTCCATGAAACTCCCTCTAACTAACTGTATAAAAGCTTTGTTAGTTCAGTTCTTTCACAACCAATATCCTACCTTGAGCTTGTGCAGAAGAGCAAAGGCAGGCACCACCATGGTAAAGGTTCTGCTGTTGGCCTTGGCATTTGGTCTGGCTCATGCTCATGCTGAGGTAAATTCTTTAGGTCTGTGCATTGGTTTGATGATCTTCAATAGCATATTTCTGCAGATATGAAATGCCATTCAGTTTGTCTATATGCATGTATATTCATATAATAACCTTTCTGACTTTCACTCATGCACACTTTTTCAATCAGATTTTTCTAAGGTGAAACAAATGAAATAAGGAAAGTATGGGTTGAATTTCAGAGCTTAAGAGGCCAACACGTGAGTAGTTTCAAAAGTTCTCAGGTACCAAATGCTATGTAAATTGAGTCATTATATTACCCTGTATTACTCTACATCCCTAAAAGCATAATTTTGAACCAATAAACAAAATATTAGTGATTTATGCTTCTAGTTATTTTATGTATTTCCAAAGACTGGGATCAGAGATTCGATACCAACTTAGATTCCAAATGGCCTTTGTTGTTTGTTCAGATTGAAGGAAAGTGGTTTACCACTGCAATTGCTGCAGACAATGCTGACATAATAGAGGAAGGAGGACCTCTGAGACTCTATGTCCATGAACTTGCTTGGACTGAGGCACGTAATAGATTGGAAGTCACATTTTATATCAAGTAAGTGAATTGTCAACCGTGCAAACTGTGAAGACTGTCTCACAGATTTTATGTTGATAAAAATAAAGGCAAATGTTCTTTATCAGGTCTTGAATTTGAAGTCCTTATCTTCAGAAATGTGATTATGTTATTCCATGATGGTTTAACCACTCAGAAGTTAGTCACTGTCTCCAGTTCTTTGAATGTTTCCTTAGAAATTGTCCAGGTTGGAGGCCTGTGCTTGGCTTTATACTCTAATATTTTATGCAGGAGATTCTAAGAATCTCATTAATAGGAAGTTGAAAGTATGTGTGAGCATTTGGTTCAAAGCATACACGTTATGTTATTCAGTCAATGACGTCATAAAAAGTCTTCTACACACAGCTCAGATAAATCTATTTTGTAAAGTTCTGTCAGTGATGGTCTAGTTTCAAAGATTCTCTCTCACACATTTGGATAATTATGTTCATTGAAAGAGTGCATAACACCATAAGAACTTTTGCACCTTAGAACTATTTCTATCTTATAGCTACAACTGTAAGTTTTAAGTTACAAACAAAATCACTTAAAATGCATGTATATAAACCTATGTACATTATCATTGGAATAGAACATGAGAATTTATATATTAAAAATCATATGCAGTAAATAGTGAAATTTGAATAAAGAAGCCTTTGGAGAATTCATAGCACTTGGCAAAATTGCCACAAATAAAAGAAGTCATGTGCATGATTAGAACCAGGATGGTATTTTAAAACAAGAATTAGGAGAAGTGAAGTAATCATGGGAACTTCTGTTCCAGCTGTGTACACTGTTCATAGATACTATTACTTTAACCAGTTCATTATAATAAGTGAAGATCTTTAATATAAATTCAAAGGTTATAAAGAATAAAGCATCATTTCCATGTTTGACACTTTTAGGATGAATGGACAATGTATGAATACTAAAGTCTTTGGGAATAGGCAAGCAGATGACAAGTACAGAGCCTAGTGTAAGTACAGAATTTGGGAGCTTTCTCTGAACAAAAGCATTATGGGTGAGCACATACAAGGTGACCCTTCAGCAGCCCATAGGTATATAAATCTAGAATAATTTTGGTTACTTGGAAATTTATCAATCCTTCCAACAAACATAGATATGATACAAAGTCAGAGTACATTGTAGGTAATCTGAAGTTTATATAGAGAACAACACTATTGCGTAAAAGTGTGAGTAATGCTTAGAAAATGTCTCCCAATAGTTTCCTGCATGAAAATGTATTTCTAGCTAGTATTCAGTGTCTTTTCTTTCATAGATTATCTTAGTTTGTTATTGGACAGGCCTGCCACTCACTAATGAGTCTCTGTGGCCTCAAACATCTTTGCAAACTTCTTGCCTCAGGCTAACAAGTACTTATATTACAAGCATTATCTATCATCTTGGATTCATAGAGGATTTAAACTAACAGTGCTATTTCAAGGTTTCCTTTTGTCATATTTTGTAGAGATCATAACATTTAGATCATTGGATGATAAACTTCAATTTTGAAAATGAGTTAGGGGAAAGTCTGGTTTAGAATTTGATACTGACTCCTTTAATTTTGTAAAAAAATGACAAAATAATATAATATAATTCATGTGAATTATAACTGGTGTGGCTTTCTGTTTGATCTTAAATGAAGGGAGGGCACATTCTTCTGGAAAAGTCTCTTGTTTTCAACACTTTACACAGTTATTGAAAAACAGTCCTGTAATAGAAAAGGGATAGATCTTAAAATCTTTTATTTTCCCATTGAACAAGTTTTATCCTTTAATCACTGTTAGTAAGTGAAAATACCACACACACACACACACATACACAGGCACACACACACAAACACACACACAGGCACACAGATAGAGAGAGACAGAGAGAGGCATATGAATACTCACATAGAACAAACAGAGACACACACATACTGTGAATGTCTAGTAAACTTGAAATGTTCATTCTTTTATCTTTTCCATCAATAATCTTGCAAGATCAAACATTTGTGTATATTTCTAATTAGTACAGTCTCTTTATTGCATATTTATTAATTTGCCCATCAGGTATTACCATGGTATGACACCAAAGTTTTATACTTTCAGGAAATTGTTACGTGATATTTTGGATCTGGTTTAAAGGTGAACAAATACCCAACAGAGTGATCCCACAGGTCTTAACACAAGGAATTCAGAGAAAACTGAAAGTGTCTGTACCTAGGATTCACTATCAGGTTTAAAGAGTGGAAACCATTGCTCACTGCATTATGATGGAATATGCAAAATAAATGACTATAAGAATACCTTTTCCCATGTTTGTCATATGATAGTGAATAAGATGATTTCTAGAATCATGGCCAATATTAATGTTTTGTCACAGGTGACATTAAACAAAGTAGAAAAATGAGTGACACTCATTTTGAAATGTGTCTGTTACTACAGTTGGAGGTGGCAATACATTTTCACCTGTATATGCAACACCAGAGAGCATAATCTTTATCTGTCAGAATGTGGATAGAACTGGCCTGACAACAAACCTGATTTATGTTGTTGTTAAGAATAGTAGTGGGTTTTCTGATGTAGTAACAGAAGTATCACCCTGCAAAGGGACATTAAGTCAGATTCACCCTCCAAGTACAGTATCGTGGTGTTTCCAAACTCCACTCCACTATGAAAATATGATTGTTGTGTGGACCATCTTTTAAATTATATTGTAATTTTAGTAGCATGGTCATAGAAGACTTGTGGTAATGAGGAAGGCTATTGAAAGTGTTTATGTTCATGTTTCCTCAATGTAAATAAGGGAGCATATATTATTTCCCAAAGTTCAGACCATTGTGAGTGTCATTTTCTCAAGTGTGTACTAAATTAAAACATGAACTCTAGATTATAGACTTGAAATAAATGTGAAGCTTCCATTGACAGGCACCCATGACTCTCTAGTGTCAT
>PVIU01028273.1:0-19198 GCA_004026605.1 Ondatra zibethicus | reverse complement strand
CATATAGGGATCCTGCTGGAAGTTGGAAGCAAACAAGATCATCAAGCAAAAGTTGGAAGCCAGGGGGCGGGGATAGAGGTGGGAGGTAGGGGAGCAGGGGAAGGGGAGAGGGGGAAGGAGAAGGGAGAAGGACCAGGGAGAGCTTGGGGGAGTGGGAGGGTGAAGATGGAGGAAAGGTGGACATTGGAGAAGGGAATAACATATCTACATTAAGAGAATCATTCTAGGGTTGGCAAGATACTTGGCCCTGGGGATCCCAGATGTCCACGGGCATGTCCCCAGCTAGGTATTCAGGCAGCAGAGGAGAGGGTGCCAGAACTAGCCTTGTACCATAGTCACATTGATGATTATATTGTTTTTACATTTTCTATCACATGTCAGGTGATATGTGGACTGTTTACTGAAAACAGAATTGGTACATTTTACCTACCCTCCACTAAATAGTGAACCTTGGATCGTTTAAACCTGCAGGTAAGTTGTTTGAACAAATTAATATTACAGAATTGTATATTATTATCAAATTTAATATTTACTCAAAAGGTAAAGGAATAGTGTGGGGACAAGTTTCATAGCAATCAATTTTCAGATTAGCTGAGGATTATAAAACAGAATTATACAATGATCCTGGAACAAATAATATATTTATTTTTGCCATTATGAAAGAAACTAAATTCTTTCTACCCACTTCTATAATAGGCCAAGTACCTGAGAATTATTTGTAGCTATTGTAAAGTTGATTTTTTACTTAAGGGCTAAAATATTCATTGCTCCCATGTGTTCCCAGACTTAGTTGAATGACAAGCCTTTCCTGTTCTTTACATAAAGCATTTGATACTGTATTGATGACTAGTCACTCTAATGAGCACATCCCAGACTGATCTGATATATTTAAAATAGATTTTCCTTGTTACATGTTAAACACCTAGGAATTGTATCTGCATTAAGCCGATTTTAAACTAAAACACATGCAATTAGCATTTTGTAAGGCACATTTCTTATTCAGTGGTAATAGACACTACAATCTATAAAAGAACTGCTAGACAAAGAAAAACCATTTAATGTCAATAGAAAAGCTCATTGTAGATTTAGTGTTAACCAGTAGGTCCTGTCCATTAATAATGACAGAAAATAATGGATCTCCTAAAGGTATCATCTTCACAGGCCAAGTCCAAACAACACACTAAGTCATAAGTATTGATTATAAGGACTAGTAAATGTGATCTTGTAGAAATACCAATGCTGTTTTTTTTTTTTTTTTTGAGACAGGGTTTCTCTGTAACTTTGGAGTCTGTCCTAGAACTAGCTCTTGTAGACCAGGCTGGTCTCGAACTCAGAGAGATCCGCCTGCCTCTGCCTCCCAAATGCTGCGATTAAAGGCATGCACCACCACTGCCCCGCACCAATGCTATTTTAAAGGTATTATTTTAAATAAATGATCTTTTACATTGTAACTCAGGTATAATACCCATTACCTAGAAAACTAATGAGATTTCATTCAACAAATGCAATGAATTAAGCATGATACTAACCACTATATTTTTGAATGATACTAATAAAATCAAATAAAAGAGAAAATACATAACAATTACAAGATTTTATCATTATGTTTTCCCATTTTCTAATATTGACTTTAAGTGATCATTAGGATTTACCATACTGAGGTCATCCTTGTGGATTTCTGGGAATTTCCTGAGTGCCTGGTTTCTCACTAACCCTATAATGACTGCCTCTATCAAGGTATTTCTTTCCTTTTTCTTCCTCTCTGTCCTTCACCCAATTCACTCTCCTCGATCCCTCATGTTTTCCTCCCCTTTCCCTTCTCCCCTCTCCACTTCTCTCCCAACCTCCCACTTTACTGAGGAGACCTTGTCTATTTCCCCTTCCTAGGGGGATCCATGTATATCTCTCTTAGGGTCCTCCTTGTGTCCTGGCTTCTCTGGGGTTGTAAACTCTAGGCTGGTTATCCTTTGCTTTATGCCTAATATCTACTTTTGAGTGAGTTCATAATAAATCAATAGGGGAGAGAGTACCTTAACTGTCCTTCCCCTGTATTCCGATTGAAGACTGCCTTAATTGTCACCATAGGACCTTCATGCAGTGACTGATGAAAGCAGTTGCAGAGATCCACAGCAAGCACTCCTCACATAGAGGGGGAGGAATGATAATATGAGCAAAGGGTCCAAGAAGATGATGGGGATGCCCACAGAATCAGCTGAGCTAGCAAGTGGGAGTTCACTGACTCTGAACTGACAGCTGGGGAAGCTGCATAAGTCCGAACTAGGCCTCTCAATTTGGGTGACAGTTGTGTGCCTAGGGCAGTCTGTGGGGCAACTATCAGTAGAACCAGTTTTTATCCCTAGGGCATGAACTGGCTATTTGGAGCCCATTTCCTCTGGAGAGATACCTTGTTCAACCTAGATACAGAGGGGAGGCCCTTGGTCCTGCCTCAAGTGATGTGACAGACTTTGTTGACTCCCCATGGGAGGCCTCCCACTCTCTAAGGAGTCGATGGGAGGTGGGATGGGGAGAAGGTAGAGGGAGCAAGGGGGACAGGAAAGGGAGGGAACTGGAATTGATATGCAAAATAAGATTGTTTTAAAAATATTTTTAAAAAGGATTTATCATACTGTGAACAATGGCCACACTCTTAACATTTCTTTCCAGTTTCTTTTCATATTTGTACATGTTTTCCAGTTTGAAAGTATACCTATATTTTTATTGTCTGTGGGACCAGCCTCCAGCAGCAAAGGGCTCAAAGGGACTCCAAGGAGTCGGCGCATGCTATGATTTTTTTTTAATCTGGGGGTGTTAATGCAAAAGACCTCACACGTTCTCATAATGAATTCGTTCTTTAGTCTTCTGTGTTCTTCACTCTGTGTTTTATGTTCTCTTTTCTAATATCTAATCCAGAAATGTCCCTTCTTTCTCTCCTTCCAACTCTCTTATATTCTTCTCAATTATCTCATTCTTGATGTTACCCTTATAAATCTTTCTTTATGGATATTTTCTTCTTTTTCTTGAATTTTTCTTCAAATACATTTTATTCTGTCTTTATTCTTTCTCTTAAAGCTTATATTCCTCAGCAAAATCTTTTAGGAATTATAGAAATTACAATGTGGTTACATTCTGTTTTCCAAGTGAATGATTATAATGAATACAAATAAAAAAACTGGTGTTTCCCATATCCCTTGCACGACTAAATATTTTACATATTGCAGGTGAAAAACAAATTATCCCAAGTACCCACATGCATTTATATCTTATACTTGTCATAGATTAGCAGTGCATAAGCAAGCAAGATTTTTTTTTATTGTCAGACTGTGTTTTGCAGTTACAAAGAAAGAACCAATCATTTTATTAATTAATTTAAAAGGTAATTTATAAGGAATCTCTAAGGAATCACAAATCTAAACTTTTATATATGAAAAAGCATCATCAGTCAGCTTGACTCTACATTAAATCTTTAGGGTACATACTCATTCATCAACAGATTTTTATATTAGGGGATTGAGAGCAAAAATGGGTATAAGGAATTAATCATCATTTGGTCATCAACCAATCCTAGCAAGAAAGGTACATCAACTAATGATAATTGGACTATTTATTATTCTTCCCTAACTTTAACAAGTTTCACATTCAACTACATGTCTTCTAAAACTTTAGATTGGCTTATTGGGTTTTTCACCTCAAAGCTACTTGAAAAAAGCATCTTAGTCTAGCTTTAAGTTATTTTCAAAGCTTTGCTTCAGCTATGATGCACTCCAAAACCTATGAACATATCTTCCAACTTTAAGATTTAAAGAATTTATACTGGGAATCAATTTTTTTTGTCATTACCCTAAGTCACAGTCTATATGGCTCCTCAGTAGAAACTCATGGCTATGTGACACTTCCTTGGTTTAATTTTTATCATCAAAACTCTATTTAAACTAGCATTATTATTATCAGCTAGACAGTACAGGTTAAGAAAAAATCATCCTCATAATAATACACAGGTAAAAATGCCCAATAGAGTGGTTTGTTTCAATGAGATAAACACACTTTATTATAGGCAGTAGGAATCTACCCACAGCCATTCACAGCATGACAGATACCAGAGAAAGATGGCAGCAGCAAACATGTAAAGGCATAGCAGAAACAAAAGACATTCTGGAGTCTGTGATTTCAGAGCCTTGCCTATCTGAGATTCAGGGATTTGCTCCTGATACCCTGACACCCTGAAGTCAACTTATATCTGCTGCTCCCCTGATATGGCCACCAGCATATAATTTTTATCAATATTGTAATTTCATAATGCATATACTAGTACAAATTCTATGGATAGACTAAATATTTTATTCTACACAGTTGTTAAATAAAAATTTTAGCTTTATGAAACAGTTTCTATCCTTAGCTGTTGAAAACCAACAGAGATCAACCTTCCTTGTCAGTTGAATTCTTTTCTTCTCTTACCAAGCAATTGATTAATGCAAAGTTTCTAGTATGAGGAAAATTTTTATTATGATGTTGATCTTGGGTCTTCCTGGGAATTCAGTGAGGATATCTAGGAAATATTAAGATATAAAGCCTGGCCCTATTTTCTATAAGAACTTTTGCTGTCTCAATCACACTGGAGTTGTATTCTGAAGATTTTTTTTTCAAATATGCTTTCTAAAACAACTGTCCTATAAATATATACTTAAAAATGTCCAACAAACATGTGGACAGCGTTGTCTAGACAACTAGGCTACTGACAATCGGTCTATCATTTTAAGAAGTGATATGAAAAATTTAAATGGAGCTATCTGGTAAAAAATGATATAATAAATAAGCAAATAAAACTAATATAGAAGAAGAAATTGGTTATTATGCACACATTTATAGCTATATGGATGTATATTAATTAAAACGATTATAATATGTAAAATTTAAATATTATAGATTTGTACTTTATGAGTTACAATGAACATCATGTACTACAAGCCGCAACATTATACAGTAATTGCTCAGCCATCTTTTCACAAGTGACTTACCAGAAACAAGGGATCTGGTAAAGGTTAAGCCAAAGACAAGACTTTTTGGCGTTATTGCTTTGTGAATAAAATGGCAGTTCTTTGCTGTAGATTTTCACTGTAGCTAACTCCCTTTCTGTTGCATATTTGAGAATTAATTCCCACAGTTCAGAACTGTTTTGTGAAAACAGTTTTCCCATAGCCAGGCCTTTGTTCCTCTCATTTAGGTAAGGCCAGAGATCTGGCTTTCCTGAAATTACCTTTATCAGCATGCATTTGAACAATGTTTAGGGTCCAGGCATAGAGCATTACCTGCCCAAACTGCTGCTCTGGTTTTACTCCAGATACCCACGATCAGAATAGTGGATAACAGCATAGTCTGGAGCTGATAATTTAGAGGCCTTGGTCTCTTCGTTTAGAGCAGTAAACTCCAGACCTAGGCCCATTGAAACTGTAGCATCAGGTGTTATCTGATTAAGAGCCATCAGGTTCACCCTGTCTGTTTACATAGGTTACCTGGTTACCTGGTAGCCTCCATGCATACTGGGAGAATAAAAATAAGTAGCTTGTTGATTTAAACAATCCATGCCCTCTTCATAATTTTAGTGAAAATAAACTTTTTAACTCTTACTAACCACATAAAAATGTAGTGTAGGACACTAACCTTCCCCTCTAGAATTCCCTGATGATTTAATTCTTGACTAACTTTCACCATTAAGGAGCTCTCTCTCTCTCTCTCTCTCTCTCTCTCTCTCTCTCTCTCTCTCTCTCACACACACACACACACACACACACCACATACTGCATGTGTGTGTGAGAGTTTGTTTGTGTGTGAAAACCCTTTTCTGATTTCCTATGGGGCAAAAGAATTCCATCACTGGAACCTGTTAGGGCTGGGGGAACTGCTGATTTTAAGAACACATATGACTGGGAACATTTATAATGGGTAGAATAAGGAATAAGAGAGAGCAAGGGAGAATTGAAAGAAGTGAGAAAAAAGAGAAAGAAGAATAAAGAAATATGGATGGCCGATTCCTGTTGTGAGTAGATTTCTTACCCCTCAGATCTTTACCCTCAGATTTCTAGACCCCTTTTAGCTATTTATGGCATCTTTAATTGAACCCTGAAAGGGAATCTTAAAGGCTAGAACTTTTAAGGACCCAATTTATCATGCTTTGATGCTTGATGCAGCTGTGGACAGCAAGGGAACGAGGCAAGGACCATGAGTAAGGAAATAAGAGAAACAGGAATCAGAAAGTTGGGGCTCTGTGGGTTGTGCGCACTCTGATAGAGTGGCACCAACTACTGCAATAGCCATGAACCCCAGCATGCTCATTATGTACAGCATGGGCTGCGGAATTAGAAAGTCTGTAAAGAAGGAAGCTGTAGACGAGTAGTCTCAGGCTGTACACATCCCAGAAGAGGAAGCCACAGTTGCTAGTTTTGTGTATACTGGTCAATCATTTGTAAGTACTCACACTGGGACCCCAGTACCTTTCTGATCCTGACCCAGGAAATGGGAAAGAGGGTTTGTCAATTTTCAATAGATCAGAGGTATTGATCTTTGTCAAAAATATTCATTCACTCAGGGCTTCACTCACTCTTTACACAACCACACAAGCCTTCTTCCACTTACTTGCAATGAATGTGTTTCTTTTTTTGTACTTGGTGGTTGAAAGCCAACAAGCGAAATCCAGTTAGATTATATCTACCTGGTTTCTGTGTAATGAGGGACATAACTAATAATAAAAGAACAAAAACTGTCATAATGAACTTCTTAGAGAACATGATGGAGATAACATTAAATTGTTAGAGGAATGTAGATAAACCAAGTGTCAGAGCTATCAGTGATTTTCAAGAACCAGTGCACTGATGTAATTATATAAATAATAAAATTTACCTAAGATTATGATTAAATTATGGTCATCAAAATACAAATTCAGGCCTTTCCTCTGTGGGTCCTTGAAATACCAGGACTCTCTCTTCCTGTGCTGAGATTGGAGGTGCAGACTGGTAAGGTTGTGTGCACCTGGCAGTAATATCCCCGAGTGAGCCTGCTGCAGCAGGCCTCTTTGTGCCACATGACCCTGCACACACACACACACACACACCCCACCGCAAGTTTGCCCTTTCCTCTGTGGGTCCTTGGACCACCAGGACTCTCTCTTCCTGTGCTGAGATCAGAGGTCCAGAAGGATAGGAGGTCCAGATAGTACTTCCTCTTCCTGCACTGAGATAAGCTATCCAGAGGGGTGAGTGTGTGCAAGCCTTCCTGGGAGGTCCCCACCCACTGAGACTCCCCTGACTGAAATCAAAGGAAGAGATGGGCAGGTGCCAATCCAAGAATTCCTCCAACAACCTGAAAAGCAACATGATAACACCAGAAACCAGTGAGTATGCAACAGGAATACCTGAGCAACCTAACCCAGTAGAAGTAGAAGAAATCGACTTTATATGTAACATTATGAAAGTGGTAGAGACCTTTAAAGAAGAGGTGAAAAACTCCTTTGAAGAAAGGGGTGAGAAAACTAACAAAAAGTTAGAAGAAATTAATAAATTCCTCAAAGATACCCTAGAAAACCAAGAAAAAGCAATCAAACAGGTAATGGAAACAGTTCAAGACTTAAAAACTGAAATGGAGGCAATGAAGAAAACACAAACTGAGGGAAGGCTGAAGATGGAAAATTTGGATAAACGAGCAGGAATTGCAGAGACAAGTATAACCAACAGAATACAAGAGATAGAAGAAAGAATCTCAGACGCTGAAGATACTATAGAGAAAATAAACTCATTGATCAAAGAAAACAACAAATCCAACGAATTCTTAACACAAAACACCCAGGAAATCTGGGACACCAAAAAAAGAGCAAACCTAAGAATAATAGGGGTAGAAGAAGGAGAAGAAGCACAGCTCAAAGGCCCAGAAAACATATTCAACAAAATTATAGAAGAAAACTTTCCCAACCTAAAGATGGATATGCCTATGAAGGTACAAGAAGCATCCATAACACCAAATAGACTGGATCAAAAAAAACATTCCCTCACCATATAATAATCAAAACACAAAACATACAGAATAAAGAAAGAATACTAAGCGCTGCAAAGGAAAAAGGCCAAGTAACATATAAAGAAATTTCATCTGATGGATGGAGATAGAGACAGAGACCCACATTCACATCAGAGCAATGGAATGAGCTCCCAAGGTCCAGTCAAAGAGCAGAAGGTGGGAGAAAATGAGCAAGGAAATTGGGACCAGAAGAGGATGGTCCACCAACCGTGACATTGTGCCTGATCTAATGGGAGCTCACCAAATCCAGCTGGACCAGTACTGAATGAGCATATGATCAACCCGGAATCTCTGAATGTGGCTGTCAATGATAATGGCACTGGGACCTATCTCTTCTGCATGTATTAGCTTTTTAGGAATCTAGTCTATATACCTTCCTAGGCCGGGATGGAGTGGGGAGGGCCTTGGGCTTCCCACAGGGCAGGGTACCTTGCCCCCTCTTAAGGAAGCAGGGGGAGGAGGGAGGGTTAATGGGGGAGCGGGAGGGGACTGGGAGAAGGGGAGGAAGTGTAAATTTTTTTGAATGAAAAATAAAAGAATATAAAAAAATACAGATTCAGTGATGTTTCAATGAAGGTAACACCAAAGACAAAGTAGAGATAAAGGATTTTGAGTCTGTGACTTGTACCTCATTTGCTTTTTATTTTTATTTACTTATTGAAAACTTCATTCATGTATGTGACATATACCCATCATATCCACTCCTTACTCTTAAGTTTCCATCTCTTCTCAGGACAATCCATGTCAATCCATGTCATCCCCCCTAAAATTCATGTCCTTTTTAATAATTAACTATTATTTTATGTACATTGTATATGTAGCTAGGTTTTATTCATTGATTTTGTTTTCAAATTTATCAATGCACACTAAGTAGCCTAAATAGTTTATCACTTCTTGATCCTTCTTCCTCAACCTCATGAAAATAGTTGGCTTTCCCAACATATTTTTCTTCTTAACACTAGCAGCAGCCACTGCAATGCAGAGAAAAATGAAGTGTTATCAGATCTTGGGCAGAGAAGGATCTTGATCAGCTTTGTTTGAATCACAAACTGCCATCACTTAAGTTTAACTTAGTTGTGTGTGTGTATACACATGTGCACATACATGTATGCTTGCACAAGTCGGTGCCTGCTATTCAACGTGAACTTTCTTTTTTTCAGAAATGGCTTGGTCTGTTCACTCTTTGAAGAAGGGATCACTTGCCTCCATGAGCTTGTCAAGCCATACAACTTTTAATGAAAACTCTTAACAACTTCATGCCTCATTTTCAACATAAGCCTTCATTCTTATTATAGTCAGGTTTCCTTTCTCTTCTTAATGTCTCTTATTTTTCAGGTAAGAATTGTTTCTCATTGTGAGACTTGCACTTCATCCTTTGATCCTCCAAGCTTTGGACTGAGAGGGAAAAAAAGAGATTTGGAAGAGGCTTGGTCTTTTTAATCATATGCATTCCTTGAGACAAAGCTATGTCTTAGCCCTTGATTTAACAAATCCCATCAATAATATTCCTTAAATATTTCATGCAGGAACTTACTATTTATTATAACATAATTATCATAATAGCAACTGTGACTATTTAAGTTTTAATTCCAAATATGTAAGTTACTGCCTGAGAATTTAATTAAAATGTATAATACATTAAATAGTATACCATAATCAGCCAAGTGCTGATGTTCCAAACTATGAAAGACAAAGAAAATATGTGAAATTATTTTTTTTGTATTTACAAGAAAATTTTTCTAACAATTTCTAAAATTTAATGAAAATAGTTTCCTAGATATCAAACTCAGGGTAAACAAGTTAGTTTACAGAAATTTGAAAGAATGTTGTTCCTTTACCTTTGACTTTTGGAATTTCAACTATGTGTACAATGATATTGCATGTTGAGCCTAATGAGATAGCTCAGCAATTAATAACATTTGCTGCTCTTCCAGAGGAACTGTGTTTGGTTCCTAGAACCAATATCAAGAAGCTCAATTTTTCTTTCTTTTTTGTTTTTTTTGAGACACGTTTTCATTGTGTAGCTCTGGATGTTCTGGAACTCACTCTGTAGACCAGGATGAATTCAAACTCAGAGATCCACCTGCCTCTGCTTCTGCCTCCAGAGTGCTTGTATTAAAGGCATGTGCTACCACCTCAGGGCTTTTACTACAATTTTTAACTCTGGGGAATGCAACACCTCTTCTTGCCTACATAGACACCCATGCACATATGGAATACATACACATAGACAAACATGTATATAACTAAAATAATAACCTTCAAAATAAGTAAATCTAGCAAACTATTTAAAAATCGAGCTTTAAAAAGTACAATTGTTGCATAAATTAAATGGTAATTTTAGGGTTTCTTTCATCTCCAGAATGCTAAACATCTAATTACCAGTGAGTTATTCACACAAGTTACAGTATTCTAGTTAAAATCAGATAAGATGTCAGTTTAAAGCCATGAGTTTCTCATACTGCTAGAAAGCTCATGGTTGAACAACTCTGACTTGGAGACATGGTCATTTAGAGAGTAATATGGAAGGGTGCCTGTATTTTAAAAACTCTCTACTGAAAGAACATTAGGCGAAAGCACTTAAAAGTATGTTTGTTTTCTAATGTTGGGTTAGAATTAAAACTGTGACTACGTGGGTCCAATTTATGACACATTTTGTGAATTCCTGTATAGTTCCACAAGTATACTCATTGTCCTTTTGAAATAAACACTTAAAGGCTGGAGACATGGTTTAGTCGTTCAGAGTTCTTCCCTTTCTACCAGAAAATCAGAGTTCAGATGCCAGTTCCCATGACTGGTGTCTAGCCAATGTCTGTACCTCTGGTTCCAAGGACTTTAAAGATCTCTATTTGCTTCTATATGAATACACACAAACACACACGCACACACATAATTAAACACCATACACATACACAAACACACACTTCAAAATAAAATTTAACTTTAAGAAGGGAAAAAGGTATAGATAGTTACGCTTAGTTTGAATTTCAAGTATATTTTAAAGGTAACTGTATTAGAAAGAATTGTTGTCAGAGAAGAATTAAGGGCAATTGCTTAGTAAGAACGTTAGCAAACAATATTAATTGTAAAAAGAAAATTCAGAGCATTTAATTTGAAAATAATGCTTGTGTTTTCTTAAAATATAAAAAATCACATTGTATGAGATTATAATATACAGAATAATGCAAAGTGATGACTTAGGACCAGAATGACAATGTTGTAATGGTGTTGATTGTGTGCACACACCTTGAAATGAGTTATAAGTATTTAATCTCAATATTTCTTAATATTGAGAAATGAACCTGAAAGGAATCATTTGCTTCTCCTTTCTTTCACTCTCGGTCTGTTTGTTATTTTATTACAGACGTCAGTGCAATACATTGGAAAAAAATGTTCAGTTACTGCATTTGTGTTGAGATTTCCTGAAAACCACATTTCCTCTTTCTTTTAAGTCTTCCTTCATTCCTTCATCACACTGTACCCACAGACAGAGAATCCATCTCAACAATTGCCCTATTGCCTCTTATGTTCTTGTCTCTCTCCACTAAACTGACAGCCCCATATAAATGATAACTTAAAGGTATAACAGAGACTCAAGTAATAACACATACTTTCTGTGACATTCTGCGGTTAGTGTGCAGGTCAGCAGTCCTCTCTCCCATCCAGCGATTAGAGACAGCAGAAGGAGATGTTTAGAAAGAGAAGATCACTATGACATTACTCCTGATGCCACTGCAACATTGGCATTACTACTTGGCTTAGGATGAACAGGAGACATTGACAAAGGACTCTTCAAATGAAAAGAATATGATACTATAGCAGTGTGCTTGGTTTCTTAGAAAAAAGTTGAACACACTTTCCAAAAGTGCCACAGAAGCACCAGTTTGAGAAGACATTTGGGTAATACTTCTTTTGCACATTTCCCAGATGCAGAGGAGATTCATCAGTCTTAGTTTTGCACTTATGCAGCATCATCAAGTTATAGTTAGTTTTGGGTAAGTTAAAATTGGGACATTAACATTTGTTTCACTTTCTAGCTTTCCATTTTCCCAGGCACCATAATAGAATCAGTCTTCCTGATTGGCTGACACTGTTTCCACTCAGTGAATACTTCTTTCATAGTAAGGTGAGAGGAGAGGAGTATGGCTCACTTCCAGGTGTTATAAGCTTGGTCTACAATTCAGTGTCCATCATTAATATGACAATTCAGAAAATAAATATCCAAGAAATAAGTAAATAATCATCATTCTTTGAAATCTCAACAAGGAATCAGGGCCTAAGATTGTTTTAGTTTTTATTTTTATTTATTTATTCATTTGTTTATTTATTTATCTATTTATTTTTTGTTTTTTTGAGACACAGTTTCTCTGTTTTACTTTTTAACAGAAAGTGGATGAAAATTATTTCTCAGTATTTATTTTCTGCTCTGCTAAAACAATTAAGCAAATATACTATAGAGCTTTTATAAAGATTTACATTAATCTACTAGGCTTATTGACTTTTGGACATCTGTCTGTATGTGAACCACAATTTAAATAGATCAGTTTTCCTGACTGAGAGGAAAAAATATAGCCAAATTGTTCTAAAGTATATCCGACACTTTGTATTATTTACTTATACTAAAGTATTTATATGAAAATAACATTATCATTATCACAGGTTTAAATAAAATCCAGCTACACATGAATGTGAAATGAGTAAACTCTGGAAGGGAGAAAAACATTCACACATTGTAGTCACACTCAAATCACAATGGATAGAGATTTTGATAAATATGTCAATGATGGTTTATTTCTCAAATAAAATACATAAATTTGATTTAGCAATATTAACAGTAAACTTTTCTGGATGCTTATCATTATGTTATATGAAACACAAGCAATACTAGATAATTAGTTTAAAATCATTTGACAACAGAAATATTCTTCTAAAAATGAGCCATAATAGACTTCTTTCAGCAAAAATTGCAGTGCGGGTAGATCATTATTTCTGACATTCAGCAGTCAACATCCAACTTCATTGCTGAAGATACTTTTCATATCTGAACACTTCAAAACAATAATTGCATCAGAACATTCATGAATAACACATGAAGTTGGAATTTACATTTTTCATTAGTTAAACTGCCTATTTCTTTCACAATAATATTGTTTATTTTGGTAAATAATACAAAACCATGGCATTTATATAATTCCTGTGCAAATTGGAAAGTGTTATTTATGAACTCCTTCATCAGAGTATCTGAAAATGTTAGGGCCTGATTAAAACTGCCAGATCCCTATTTTCCCCAAGAAAATTGCTAACAATGTAAAGATCATGAGGGAACTTCTTGTCAGACATTTCATACATACATTTATTGACATGGACAAGACAAAATCCCATTGAAAAATGTTTGATCTCTCTGCTCTTGTACTTTTTAACCTTGGTCATTCACAACAAAGTATTTGTCAATGGTTTCTGCTAGTTCTATGGGTAATTGGAAAAGTCATGAATATTTACAGGACCCATTATGAATAACAACACAAAAGCCACATAGTTTCAATATTATCCTGAAGTTTCACAATACTTCCAATGGAATTCACTTGCCTGCTTGCATGCCCTCCATCACAGCAGTCCCATTTAATCCTTAGTCTGCCAGTGGACAAAGTCTCTTGTCATTTTATGTGTTTCATAATAAAAATTTGTTTCCCACTCCAACAACACAAGCAAACTAAAAATCAATTAGATTACAGCCAAATGCAGCCATGACAATAATATTACATATTTGTGGAGATGAAGAAACTCACCTTTCTGTGATGCAGTTTTTCTGAATATCTGACCTGTGCACTCAGTCATCTCTGCTTTGGTTGGAGATAATGAATGGTCCCTGAAGATTAAAATTCGTCTTGTGGATGGTCACATAGGCCTTCTCCACTTATCTGCAATGAATATCCTCATCTTGTTACTAGCCATTTTCCCTTATAAAAACAATCCCAGAGAAGAGATGTGAAAGAAAGACTGGAAAACCACACATCTGTTTTCTGGAGGAGTGTTTAAGTACCCTGTGGGAGTGGTCCCGAGCATCTTTTGGGGAGTGGTCATCATCTAGTGGACTTTCTGCAATGCAGCAGGGTTTGGAGAGAGATGGACCCAGAAGATATTTAAGGAAGTTTTCATCAAAGCAATTCAAGAATACACATTATTAACTTATGGAATCTTCTAAATGAGATTATATGTTAGGACATTTTAAAAGTTTCAATAAGTACAGAATAATTGAATCGATATCTTTTGTCTTTTTGTCTCTCTTTTTTATTGATTTTATTGAACTATACATTTTCCTCCGCTCTTCTCCCTTACTCTCTCCTCACCTTCAACCCTCTCCCATGACCCCCATGCTCCCAATTTACTCAGGAGATTGTCTTTTACTACTTCCCACATAGATTAGATCCTACATGTATGTCTCTCCTAGGGTCCTCATTGTTGTCTAGGTTCTCTATGTTTGTGTATTGTAGGCTGGTTTTCTTTGCTTTATGTCTAAAAGCCACTTATGAGTGAGTACATATGATATTTGTCTTTCTGGATCTGGGTTCCCTCACTCAATGTGATATTTTCTAGATCCATTCATTCACCTGCAAATTTCAAGATATCATTTCTTTTTTCTAATGTGTAGCACTCGATTGTGTAAATCTAAAATGGCTGAAAGACACTTAAGGAAATGTTCAACATCTTTAGCCATCAGAGAAATGCAAATCAAAACAACTCAGAGGTTCAATCTCACACCTGTAAGAACGGCCAAGATCAAAAACACTGATGACAACTTATGATGGAGAGGATGTAGGGTAAAGGGAATACTCCTGTATTGCTGGTGGGAATGCAAACTGGTACAGCCTCTTTGGATATCAGTATGGTGATTTCTCAGAAAATTAGGAAACAACCTTCCTCAGACCCAGCAATATCACTATTGGGTATACACCCAAAAGATGCTCAATCGTACCACAAGAACATGTGCTCAACTATGTTCATAACAGCATTGTTTGTCATAGCGAGAACCTGGAATCTTGGTATATCAACCAGTATAACAAAATGTATTAGAACTTCTGTTTATCATCATTAATTAAAATTTCCAATTAAAGTGGAAGCATTTGATTAGTCTAAATCCATATTATTATTAAAGTTGGGCTTTAAATTCAATATTCTGTGTTTCCATTTAGACATCAATTATACTCACATTTTATATAAAAGGTAAACATATGTTAAAGACACATTTGCTTTTCTTTCTTTCCTCTTTTTAATTAAAATTTCTTAACCCACTATAGATGGGGGAAATGATTAAATGATTAACTTTTTGTTCCTTCAGAGACCCCTTTGTATTTTAATTTACATGTTGATTATGTGTAGTCAAGAAGTGCCATGTTAAATTTGATTAAACAAAACAGAAAATGCTTCCAAATGAATGGATAGCTGAAATTGGAGAATGTGCTTTGTCTAATTGTGTTAATGAACTACCCTAATGAGACATGTTTAGTAGAAGAGCCTTTCTGACCTTTTCATTGATTGCAAAACAAAATGCTTCTAAAATTTGCAGACTTTTACTCCATTTTTATGTTTTTTTAAACCAAACACTTAAATGACTTTAACATTGTAGAAAATAATGCAATGTGTAAAGACCTACACATTTTGTCACCTCAGCTGTGAAAACATTGATTAGTGTTCTTTGCCAAACTTTCATGTTTAGTGCACTGGTGTTTTTTGATAACTTTCTTTGTATTCTAGAGTATGGCTGACAGCTTGGGGACATATGTAAAAAATATATTAGTTAATCCATAATATTTAATGTAAGACCCAGGATTGAAGAACCAAAACCAGAAAGCAATATCTGATAAGTTGTAGCAGTGCCATCTTTCATGAGTGAAAATTATAGATGTCAAGGTGCTCAGAAAGGATCCTGGCCTTTGCCATGAGACTGGCTTCTCATCATGTGGATGTTACACTGCCAATTAATGCAATGTGAAAACTCCCTCTCACGACAATATTTACAATGTATATAAATAATCATCTTGTGCATTGAGAGGAAAATACAGTTACTTAATAGCTGGGGTCTTTCAGTTACATTCTTTATGACAATCTTCATGGATACATATGATCTCTGGAACTTGCCTAGGTCCTTTTTCTTAAATTATATACTTTCAAAGAAAAGAGAGTGCTTCAGAAGACAAAATAGACATGATATTTTGGAAGTATCCCTTAGCAGGATTTCTCCTGTAGGAGCTACAGTACATGGAAGCAGCAACCTTCTAAATTTTCAATAAGTTCAGTAACTATACACACCAAGATATTGAAGTTATTTTAAAATGTTAAACAGATACAAAGGAGGAAGATGATCAGGTTTAAAAGCTATATAAATTTGCATATTAAACTACTTAAAACACATGTTACATGTATGTATATAAGAAACATTAATAAAAACCAAGGAGAGCTTGAAAGGTGGAAAGTGAAACAGCAAAGGATATAATTATACTATAATCTTAAAAAAATAAAAGAAATAATGTAAAAAAATCCAATATAATGTCAGAATGATAATTTTAGAGAGGTGATATTTTAAAATGATTTTTATCCCATACTTTCTTTATCCATTCTTCCATTGAGAGGCACCTAGGTTATTTCCAGGTTCTGACTATTACAAATAATGCTGCTATGAACATAGTTGAACAAATGCTTTCGTAGTATGATTGGGCATCTCTTGGGTATATTCCCAAGAGTGGTATTGCTGGTAAGTACTCACTCATTAGTGGACTGTAGCCATAAACAAAGGACATTAAGCCTATAGTTCACAAGCCTAGAGAAGACAAATAGCAAGGTGAACCCAAAGAAAAACATATATAGATCCTCCTGGAAATTGGAAGCAAACAAGATCGCTAGGCAAAAGTTGGAGGCAGGGAGGCGGGGATGGGGTGGGGGCAGGGTGTGTGGGGGAAGGGGAAAGGGGGAAGGAGAAGGGAGAAGGGAAGAACTGGGGAGAGCTTGGGGGAGTGGGAGGGTGGAGATCTAGGAAAGGTGGATATTGGAGAAGGGAATAAGATATCTACATTAAGGGAGTCATTTTAGGACTGGCAAGATACTTGGCTCTAGAGGGGATCCCAGGTGTTCACGGGGATGTCTCCAGCTAGGTACTTGGGCAGCAGTGGAGAGGGTGCCTGAACTAGCCTTGTTCCATAGTCACATTGATGAATATCTTGATCATCACCATGGAAATTTCGTCCGATGGATGGAGATAGAGACAGAGACCCACATTCACATCAAAGCAATGGACTGAGCTCCCAAGGTCCAGTCGAAGAGCTGAAGGTGGGAGAAGATGAGCAAGGAAGTTAGGACCATGAGGGGCTGGTCCACCCACTGAGACAGTGTGCCTGATCTAATGGGAGCTCACCAAATCCAGCTGGACCGGGACTGAACAAGCATGTGATCAAACAGGACTCTCTAAATGTGGCTGCCAATGGGACGGACTGAGAAGCCATCGATAATGGCACTGGGACCTGTCTATTCTGTATGTATTGGCTTTTTGGGACCCTAGTTTACTTGGATGCACACCTTCCTAGGCCAGGATGGAGGGGGGAGGGCCTTGGACTTCCCACAGGGCAGGGTACCCTGCCCTCTATTAAGGATGAAGGAGGAGGAAGAGAGCTAGTGGGGGAGCAAGAGGGGAATAGAAGGGGAAGAAGGGTTAAGTTTTGAATGGAAAAATTAAAAAACGAAAAAAATAATAAAATAAAATGATTTTATCTGCATGCTCTTATGCATAATATGATACTTCTTTACTATACAATCAATTTATCACATCTATCTAAATATGCATTTTAAGATGAATTTTTGAGATTGGTTTGATAATAATATGAAGAAATCACTTTGAATATGTTGATGTATATGCAAAATTCTTCGTCAAATTCCTAACATAAATTTTAATATTCTACACCTTTGTCTATTTTCTATATTTTGAAGACTGGGGAGCTATCATTAGAATTTTGTAAGTACAGAATTCTCATGACTGTCCATTTCCTTTTTGATTTTCATACTCTGTCCCAAGATCAGTCACATATGTATTGATTTGTACCTAAAAAGCAGTTGATAAAGAAAGTATGAGATTCTTTGTTTCAGAAGTGTAATATATTCAAGGATGACCATATTTACATTCATTAGAGAAACTAAATATTAGAACTGATATTTGGCTATATATTTTGCCCATGCTTATACTTTTATAATATTTGTGCAACTCAAAGAACATGTTCATAAATATACGTCAAAAATTTTTATGATATAACTTTATTTTAAACATTAATAACTCTAATAGGTAATATTTATAACATTTATAACTCTAATAGCTAACGGTTTGATCATATTTGCTGTCAACTAAGAGGCAAAATTCTGTACTTTTTGAGCAATATGTGGAATTTTGATGGCTTTTGAAATTTTGCAATCAATGGGAAAATTATATAATTGCTCCCTCAGTTCTTTAATACTTGAATTTTTTCATCATTTCATGATACCTGCAGCACAAAAGCATTCTTACATGGCATGGAACCACTGACTTTTACTTTAGACAAATTGGATTTGAGCCTCATGACACACAAATTACCTTAAATTACTTTTGATACATAAATTGGTCCTGCTACCATTTGTATCCATGAATCCCCTCACTTTGACTGGTAAATACTGTTCTTTAAGAATAAATCTTTAGAGAAATTACATAAGGCGATGCCTTAACCCTTTCTCTAAATGTATAATAATTGTACCTTCTGGAGACATTACCACTTTCCTTTAATAACTTATTTTTGGTATGAATTTTTCTTGGTAAAATTGGTATTGAACCAGATTCTGTGTCATTAAGTATGTATATATTCCTTTATCATCAAATATTACACTTTTTTGGATTTTTTCAAGACAGGATTTCTCTGTAGCTATGGAGCCTATCCTATAACTAGCTCTTGTAGACCAAACTCATAAAGTTCTCTGAGTGTATTCCCGAGAGTGACAAATTCTTTAGTCTCTTCCAACCCTTCAACGCAACTCACACTGGCAATGTTAAAGACAGTTTCAAAGAGGCATCATGTGTAAATATCAAGATACAGAATAATATTTTATAGTAACTATACTAGACCAAGTCGTC
>PVIU01028272.1:0-19204 GCA_004026605.1 Ondatra zibethicus | reverse complement strand
GGAAATGGCTGCAGACGTGGCTGGGTGGCTGCCTCCAGCTGGGTGGACTTCTTTCTGATACTAAAGCACTTGAGCCTGAGACACTAAGGCCAGCCCACATAAAAGGAAAGGGGCTCAGGAAAGAAGCATCTTTGGCAGTAGTTTTCAGAAAACTCAGTCCCCAAAGATCAATTCCCTGCTTTGCAGTGAAGATGTACTACTTGGTGGGTATTCAAACAACCGAGGCCTAGGATTTCTGAAATGTTAGCTCAGCACAACTGGGCCCCGAGGACAACTCAGAAGAGCACTTTCAACTATTAAGCAGAGCAAAGGCGATCACAAACTGCCTCAAAACCTCCTCCCTGATAGTGAGTCACACAAAACGGAAGACACCTACTGAGAAAGGTAGCGGAAGGTCCCGTCTTTCACCCAGGCAGAAACCTGGGGACACTGAAGACGACTCTCTACAGAGGTGAAATGTTAGTGCCGGGCAGAGCTCCCTCCTGGGATGTGCTCTTCTGCAGCAAGCCCTCTACTCAGACACCACCTGAAGTGCCGCCATCAAATCCATCTTTCCTGGATTCTGGTCACCCAATTAAAACTGAAACCGAGGCTGATATAAATCACAGCCACTGTGCAGAAATCCCAAGAGCAAGTCAGTCCGTATCACGCTCATGTTACAAGGCCCAGATTGTAACG
The DNA here is from genome assembly GCA_004026605.1 of Ondatra zibethicus. Classification (NCBI taxonomy): domain Eukaryota; kingdom Metazoa; phylum Chordata; class Mammalia; order Rodentia; family Cricetidae; genus Ondatra; species Ondatra zibethicus. Next base: position 18,526 of record PVIU01028272.1, on the reverse strand, counting down.
TGTGAAAAGCAAGGGCACTCCAGAAACCAACCAGGCTGACCCTCTCATCTTAGACATGACAAAACTAAAACTTGAAGGCTTAGTAGCTAGTATCTACACAGACTTAGTAAAACTAGGTGAAATTATGGCTTGCGCTGAGGATGTAGTTCAGTAGGTAGAGTATTTATGTAGCCTACATGACACCCTGGGTTTGATACTTAGCATCCATAAAACTAGGCATGGTGGCACATGTCTATAATCCCAGAAGATGGGGGTGGAGGCAGGAGGATCATAAGTTCAAGACCTTCCTTAGCTATACATTGAGTTCCAGGATAGCCAAGGATTCAAAACAGCCTGTCTAAAAAAAATAAAAAGTAAATGGAAGAAATTAAAATTTATTTCCTTGGTTAGTGAGTCACTTTTCAGATACCCACCAACCAACATGGATCACATGACTAGTGGTTACTGTTGTGGGTGGTGCAGACCCAGAACAAGGTGCCAGTAGATGGAGTCAAGTCTCCCAGTCTGCATTCCCATACAGCTCTCCCATACCACAGTAAAGATGCCTGACTGTGCAGAAACACCTAAGGTTCCATGTTCATCTCTTCTTATGAACTTCTCTTCAATTTTTCCATTCAATAAAGAATGCAACTTCAGTATTTTAACAAGCATAATTTAATAGGAAATATATTAATGTAACATGTATTATATATTATAACAATATATATACTATATGTATTGTTATATAATTTATATATAAATCTAAAATCATCACTCAAAAGTTCTTGAAAATAGCAACAAACACCCACATTTAGGCTCAGGCATCCACTCTGCCACTGAGTACTGAGGATTAAACTCAACTGAAATTTGGCCAAGGCTGTTTCCTCATGGTATAACAGACGTGTGAGGCTCTGTCTCCCCCACCACAGGGCACACAAGAAAACTACGCACTGATGTAAAGGTACATATGGAAGAGACATGAAGCCGAAAAATGTGGGGGCGTGGTAGCAACAAAACATTTTATAGACGGTCAGTTCTGTAACACCGCACATTTTATTATTTTATTATGAACAATCCCACTTTAAAGTTCCACCTTCAATGACCAGACCATGGGAATATGAATAAAAAGCAACAACAGGAGAGAGAGAGAGAGAGAGAGAGAGAGAGAGAGAGAGAGAGAGAGAGAGAAAGCAAAGCCCAAATGGATCCACAAAACAGTGACCATCATAAACAACATTAGTGAAAAGAAACTGTGATGAAGGCCAAGCCCCCCCACTGTACAGGCAGGAAAACCGAGGCCTGTCACCACCCTTAAGGGCCCCACCCTCGGGGCTGGAGAGATGGCTCGGCTGGAGAGATAGCACTGACTTCCAGAGGACCCGGGTTCAATTCCAAGTACCCACACGGCAGCTCACAACTGTCTGTAAAACCACCTTCACACCGGTGCACATAAAATAAAGTTAAATAAATCATTAAAAAATTCTTTAAATATAAATAAATAAAAACGTCCCCACCCTCAGGAACCTGGATGTGCAGTGAAGGCAGGAACAGAGTAGACACTTTTAAAGCAATGTGACAAACGCAGGATGTGAGAGGTGTGGACCTAAGAGCCCAGACACCAGGGTGACAACTTCAGGTCCCCAGGGGATGACGACAGGAACAGAATTCCTAGCACGGATCCCCTGAGCTGGGTACAGCAGTGACCTCCTGTCGTCCACACTCAGGAGGCAAAGGAATGGATCATGAGTTCAAGTGCAGCCTTGGCCACAGAGCAAGACTGCCTCACACAAAACTGAAAATAAATTTAAATGAGAAGACTCCGTGGGCAATGACACCTGCTGAGTCCAACAATCTTGAGTTTGAGCCCCAGGGCCCAGTTGGCGGAAGGAGGGACACAACTCCATGTGGTCCTCTGTCCTCCGACCATGTGTGATGGTTACACACAGCTATGCCCACGACCACATCTGACTACATCTGACCCTCTCTCTCTCTCTCACTTTCTCTCTCTCTCTCCCTAAAAGACAGAAGACTTCAGCCACCAATTAAAAGTCAATTAATGCTTTTAATTATTAGGACTAACCGTAGAGAATTAATCTCACTTTCCAGCCCCCTGAGGGGCTAAGGAGCAGAGAAAAGGGCCCACTCATCAACTAAAAAATCAAAGATCTGTTGCCCACTGCAGTTCGTTGTTAGAGGCAATAAAGGGTCTGAAATAAAGGCAACTGACAAGAAAGGGAGACCCCGGGAAGGCAGCCCTGGGTGGTGCCAAGGATTCCTAGCTCAGCACTGCCCACTGCTGGCCAGAATGCAAAGCAACCGCCAGTCAGCCTCTGCTGCCCTCCTATGGCTGGGAAGGAAATAGCTTTTGCTGTTCCACCAAAATATAACTCTGTAATACACTCTCAGCATCTCAGCAAAGGAAATGTACATCCACTAGGTGGCAGCAGAGCTTAGAGGGTGACACCTAGGCTGGTAGGAAGCTGCAACACGTGGTCCCACTCCAGGGGTGTGTGAAGTGAAGCAAAACATGCCCCCGGGCAATGCTGTTTCAGTGCCCAACAAGGGATGTAGCAAATGAACCAAGTGCTGTCAGTCTGGTTCCAAATCTTCTCCCAAATTAATCCAAGTTTATCGTTTAAGTTTGGGACACATATTACTAAGTACCAACTGTCACTCATTCATACCACTCTGAATGCCTATGAGGTAACAAAGGCCACACTTAACATTAATGACAATCAAAATTGGAAAAACTTCAAGAACACATCTAAAAAAAAACCCTGCAATTTATCATTCTTCAAAAATCTTTGGGTGCACACCTGTAACCCTAGCAGGAAGGAGGCTGAGGCAGGAGGCTGACAAGCTTGAGCTCCGCCTGGGCTACATAGAGATAGCCTGTCTAGAACAACAAAAATAAAAGTTAATTTCTTTCACAGTCACTAGTAAAATACACTGCATTAAGCACATTGCACTCTGTACCTTAATGACCTGCAGGACACTAAGATGTGACTGCCAAGAACAGCAGGCTGATGTAAAATACACTGCATTAAGCACACTGCACTCTGTACCTAGATGATCTGCAGGACACTAAGATGTGACTGCCGAGAACAGCAGGCTGATGATCACGCCGACAAAATACACTGAACCTCCAGGAAATTCTGCGAACGTCTCACGGCACCACGGGAACTCTTCCAACTAGGAGCAGAGCCAGCCCTGCTAAATTTCACCTGCTAAAGTCAACCCACAGGACAAGGGCTGTGATCATCACTCACGTTCTGCCGGTCTCCAGCTCCACAACTGAGGACACGGAGCAGCTCAGCCAACGAAATTCATGACGACCAGGTGCAGGATGGTGCTGGCAAAGAGGAAGTCAGCAAAGGCCCGCTCCGGAGAGATGCCTTGGAAATCCGCCTTGTTCTGGGGGTCGATCTGTATTCTCAAGCAAACTGGGTAAGAAACAAAACACAAAAGTCATTATCTAGAAGTATAAAACAAATGATTTCTAATCAATACACAAATATATCCCAAGATGAAAATTCCCCTTTACCAAAATGAATGCACACACCCACGATGCATGCACAGGAATGACACCTAGGATGTGCACCAAGCTAGAAACAGTTCACACCTATTCACAGCACAGAGGGTAATTGTAGTGCATGTAAACAAAGAAATACAGTATGGCAAGGAAAGGGACTTCTGCTAGATACAAGTTGAATGAATTTCATGATATGTTAGGCACCACAGTCCAGACATACAGAGTACATGCTAGATGATTCCATACACACAGAACCACATACCAGTGATCCCTGAACTTGGTGGGAGGGTTGTGGGGGGAGGGGGAAACTGCCACAGTCTGAGACCAGTCTGGGCTAAAGATCCTGTCTTAATGAAGAGGACCCTAAAAGAGACATACATGGATCTAATCTATATGGGAAATAGAAAGAGACAATATCTCCTGAGTAAATAGGGAGCATGGGGATCATGGGAGAGGGTAGAAGGAGAACGGGGAGGACGGGACGGGAGCAGAGAAAAATATATAGCTCAATAAAAACAATTAAAAGAAGATTCTGTCTTTAAAAAGGCAAAATAACAACAAATAAACTAGGCAAAATAAGTCAAAATGGTGGTTTTCATCTTTCGTGGATGGAGAGGACCCTGTATGGCATGACAGCGTTCTCTGTCTTGATCTGGGGTAGTTAAATAAGAGAATCTAAAAACGAAACCCAAGCCAGGCAATGATGTGGCACGCCCATAACCCCAGCACTTCCCAGGCAGATGGAGGAGGGGATCCACGCAACATCACCCTTCGCCACAGCAAGTTCAAGGTAAACCTGAGCTACGTAAGACAACTAAACATAGGGTTGCGAGACAGCTCACTGCTAAGGGCATTTGCCAACAAGCCTTGCAGCATGCATGCACACATACAATAAGTAAAACTGCAAACACTAAATAGGAAATGCATTAAATTATATACTTTTACAATGTTTTGCTGGGGTTTTTTTTTGTGTTTGTTTTTGGATTTTCGAGACAGGAATTTTTTGTGTAGCCTTGGCCATCCTGGAACTTGTTCTGTAGACCAGGCTGGCCTCGATCCATCTGCCACTGCCTCTGCCTCTGCCTCCCGAGTGCTGGGATTAAAGGTGTGCACCACCACTGCCTGTTACTTTTACAATCTTAACTATCATTTAGTATAGGAAAAATAAAGGGGAAAAATGATACGTCAGAGTTATGCTAAAATTAAGCTTATCCACAGATATTCTCCCCCAACCTTAAGAACTCTCTTAATCTAGCTGATAAAGGTGTCTAATTGTGCCTACACGGGGCTCTAGATACAGCAGTAACAAAAGTTGGGCAGAATGACAACCCTATGAAGCACTAAACACTTTCTACAAGATGCGTGCATAATACACGGCAGAGACTCTTGCAGACCTCATACCATAGATAATTATCTTTGATAAAGTTCTAGCAGCTGCCTATCCATTTCAAAAGATGGCAGAAGACCCAACACAAGACTCCTGACTGATCTCTCCTGCCACATTTCTGTATCCCTAAAGTCTCTAACAAGACAGCAGCCGGTCACCCAGACATGAAAAGAAGCTTCAGGGGTATTCCCTATTCAAACACCTTTATGGCTGCAATAAAAAAATCACACCTGCTTCAGGCTAGCATCCACTCCAGCATTAACAAAGAAGAGTCCCCCCAAAGGAGAGGCTAGTCAGACTCATGCTCCAGAGCTCGTCACCATAGCAACAGCTTCCACCACCCCAGGCACAGACAGACAGCACTGGTCTTTACAAAGGACGCTGGCTGGAGTAAGGGAACCACTTCAAACCTTGCCATGAAAGGTCAGGTTAGACCCCCTTCTGGAGAAGCCACTGTAATGTTATTTAATATTTAAAATGTTTCTATCTTTTGACTAAGGAATGTGTCTAACAAAACATAGTATGTTTGTAAATGTGAAAGGAAAAAGAAAAAAGAAAATGGTTCAAATGTCATTAAAGGGAATAATTACACTACAGACCTGCGATGAAATCCTATGCAATTGTTCAGAATGAGGTAAATTCTCTAAACACTGACAATAAAGCTATCCACTTTCACTGAGTGAAAAGCCAAAAGCACTCACTCACTCCAGGCCCTTTCTGTATGTGTCTGTGGTGTTGTATATATTGTATGTATATGTTCATGTGTGCACGTGCATAAGGGTAAGTGCACACATACATGTGTGGAGACCAGAGGTTGAATTCAGGAGTCTTCCTCATTCATGCCCACCTAATTGTTTTTTTCAAAGATTTACTCTGTGTGTGTGTGTGTGTGTGTGTGTTTCTCTGTACGCTGTCTCTGTGTGCCCTGTGTGTCCCAGCGCTCCTGGAAGGCAGAAGAGGGCATTGGATTCCCTGGAGCTGTAGTTACAGGCAGCTGTGAGCCTTGTATGTGGGTCCTGAGAGCCAAACTCAGATCCTCTGGAAGAGCAGGGAGTGATCTTAACCACTGAGCCATCCCCCCAGTCCACCTACTTTACTTTTGAGGCAGGATTTCTCACTGAACCTGAAGCTCATGGATTCGGCTGGGTTTGCTGGCCAATGAGCTTCAAGGGTCTGCCTGTCTTTTCCTCTTCCCCCAGCTTGGGCTCCAGACATGTGTGGCATGCCCAGCTTTTCCTGCGAGAGCTGGAGACTCTAACTCAAGGCCCCATGCTCTTGCAGCAACTGCTCTGCCTCGGGTCCCATATTGCTCTTTCTAAAACTTTAGCTTTTATATATAATTGTTATGTTCATACCTTTATTTTACATATAAATATTCTATCACTTGGTAGCAATATGATGAAAACTCCGGAGATAAAGACACAGAACTACTAACAGCAATGGGATAGAAAATGAGGTCGTGTTTGGAGTATATAAGGAACAATAGGAAAGCTCTGTGAAGGTGGATACAGCCATGGACTGATGCTAACCCTAAAATGACCATAACTCCAATTCAGTAACAGTGAACAAGTCAACCCCACAAGCATCCAATGTACCTCAGAGGTCATCAGGACCAACACCCCATTTTTGAAAAAAACATGTATTCTATGTGTATGGGTGTCTTGCCTACACATATATACACATATCACGTGTCTGCCTGGTGCCAAGGAAGTTAGTAGACAGCATCAGATTCCCCAGAACTGGAGTCACATGAATGGTTGTGAGCCACCATATATAGGTAATGGGAATGGAACCTCTGGAGGAGCAGCCAGTGCTCATAACTGCTGAGCCATCTCTCCAGCCCTCCCAACACCCCATTTGATGCATAAAATGCCTACATCACCTGGGTTTTGTTTTTGTTTTTGTTTTGTTTTGGTTTGGTTTTTGCTAACATGACATATAGAGTCAGCTGAGAGAAGAGAACCTCAACTGGGGAATTACCTGCACCAGAATAGCCTACGGGCATGTCTTTGAGGCATTTTCTTTCCTCTTGGACTTCCAACAGGGCAGGGCACCATGCCCTCTTTCAAGGAAGAAGGGGGAGGGAGGAGGGGTTGGGGGGTAGTGGGAGGGGACCGGGAGAAGGGGAAGAAATGTAAAAATTTTACTTAATTATGTTTTCAAATGTAAAAAATAAAACAAAACAATGTAAACAAAAAAATTTATTTCATTTTATTATATTTATCAGGTGGTTTGTCTTCATGCATGTCTGTACAACACTTGTGTGCCTGGTGCCCTAGGAGGCCAGAAGAGCATGTCAGACCCCCTAGAAGCGGAGTTACAGACAGCTGTGAGTAGCCATGTGGATGCCAGGAATTGAACCTGGGTCCTCTGAAAAGGCAATAAATGCTCTTAACTGCTGAGCCATCTCTCCAGCATTTTTCTTAATTGATGATTGATATGGAAGGACCAAGCCCACTGTAGGCAATACTACCTCCAGGCAGATGGTCTTGGGTTACACAAGGAAACCAGCTGAGCAAACCAGGGAGAGCAAGCCAGCAGGCAGCATTCCTCCACGGTCTCTGCTTCAGTTCCTACCTCCACGGTCCTGCTTTGCCTTCCCTTGATGATGAGCTGTAACATGTAAGTCACATAAGCCCTTTCCTCCCCAAGTTGCTACTGGTCATAGTGTTTATTACAGTAAAGCAAAGCAGGGCACTGTCTGAGAAGTGGTGGGAGATAGGTGTGCGAAGGAGCCTCTAAGAATAGCCTGGGAAGTTCTCGGAAGGATACTTACCATGCCCAGGGACAGATAAGCTGCCCCGTGAGAATTAAAACCCCTCCAGAACCTGTGTTACTCATAAACATGTCACATTCCTCAGCTGCTTTGGACATAAGAAAGGTAAAGAAACATGCTTGCTTAAAACATACTTGCTTCAGAAATGGGCCTTCAGTGTCTCCCCGGCACTTCCACAGACGGAAATGGACTCTCTCCCGAGGCAGCTGTCCCCTGCAGCAGTTCTAGTCCATCTACCCCTACGTGCTCATTTGTTCAGCAAAATATTTATCCAGCATCATTCTAGCCGCTGGGGATGTGGCACAGAGCCAGCCAGCAGAAGCCTGGCTCCCATGGAACTTACAGTCTGTGGAGACAAACACACGTGTTTCCAGTCACAAGTCAGCAACCAAACAAGACATTCTGGGCAGGGCACACACTGAAGAAAATGGAGCAGGATGAGAAGACTAGAAAGACGTCTTTTTAAAATGCTACTAAAGCCCATGTTTGAAGCCAGGCACGTAAAGATCTGGGACAGAGCAATCAACATAGTAAAATCAGTCTTGACACATCTTAGGCACAACAAGTCAGAGACACCAGATATCAGTGACCAAGTCTCAGGAAAGAGTTTGCAATTAAAGGGGAGTGTAACAGCACCGTAGGGTCCGAGCACCTGGTGACATAAATGACCCACATTCTTTAAAGGTTAGAGCTGCAACATGAAGAATGGCTTGTAGGACTAGGGATGAATGATCTAGGAACTGAAGAGCTCAAGGTTAAGGAGATAAAAACAGGCAGAAATGAAAGAGACAGAGGCATTCTATATTCTGGAGACAACAAAAGCCAGCTGGTGAAATGGATGTGGGAATCAAGAGAAATAATGGGATCAAGAGAGACCCCCCTGAATCTGGCTGAACAGTCTACTCAAAGTTGACACTGTATGCTGCTAGTGAAGAAGCAGATGGCGGGGCAGGGAAGGATCTATTTGGGATATGTAAACTAGAGAGACAAGACAGACATCAAGAAGAGAAATGAAATCGGGGACTGGATTTACTAATTTGAAACTCAGAGGGCAGGCCCAAACTGCAAACATAAATAACGATAATTGTATGCACACAGATGGAACTTAAATTCACCTATGGTAAGAAATGCAAAATGAAGCACCCAGCACAACGGGGAGGGAAAGGCAGTGAGAATGAGCAAGGACCAGGCAGTCACAAGAGTGCGGGGACGCGAGTTTCACTCAGAAGAACGAGGCAGCTGAGCTAAATGCTAACGCTGAGCAGTGAGGTAAGGTGAGGGAGATGCTCTCCATGTGGCAACATGGTAAGAGAGCCGGAAGAGGTAGGAACAGACCACAAGAGGCAGCCCTGAGGAGTAAGCGGGAAAAGGCAGAAACAGCAACTATTCTTTCAGGAAGTTAGTTCTATGATGACAGAGAAGAAACAGATGGCTGCTAGGCGTGTCTGGAGTTAAAGGGCATTTTTTGTTTTCTCTTTTGTTTTTTGTTTGAGACAGGGTCTCTCTACATGGCCTTAGCTGGCCTGAAACTCACTATGTAAACCAGGCTGGCCTCAAACTCACAGAGATCCTCCTGCCTCAGCCTACCAAGCTCTAGGATTAAAGTATGCACCACCATGCCTGGTTCAACATTTTCAAACAACATTAGAGCATGTTTAACAGAGAAGAATGATTCAAGAGAGAGAAAAATCCATGGTGCTGAATGAAGAGAAAACTGCAGAAGTCATCCGGCCAACAAGCTCCCCTGAGTAAGTGGATGAGCTGGCAGCAGACAGGAGAGGGACATGACACACGACAGCGGGAAGGACATGAGAGGGACAGGACACACCACAGTGGGAAGGACAGGAGAGGGACATGACACATGACAGTGGGAAGGACATGAGAAGGACAGGACACATGACAGCGGGAAGGACATGAGAGGGACAGGACACACGACAGCGGGAAGGACATGAGAGGGACAGGTCACACCACAGCGGGAAGGACAGGAGAGGGACAGGACACACGACAGCGGGAAGGACATGAGAGGGACAGGACACACACAGCGGGAAGGACATGAGAGGGACAGGACACATGACAGCTGGAAGGACAGTAGAGGGACAGGACACATGACAGCCCGAAGGACATGAGAGGGACAGGACATACCACAACGGGAAGGACATGGGAAGGACATGAGAGGGACAGGACACATGACAGCGGGAAGGACATGAGAGGGACAGGACACACCACAGCCGGAAGGACATTAGAGGGACAGGACACATGACATCGAGAAGGACATGAGAGGGACAGGACACACCACAGCCGGAAGGACATGGGAAGGACATGAGAGGGATAGGACACATGACAGTGGGAAGGACATGAGAGGGACAGGACAGATCACAGCGGGAAGGACATGAGACATGACACACCACAGCGGGAAGGACATGAGACATGACACACCACATGGGAAGGACATGAGAGGGACAGGCCACATGACAGCAGGAAGGACATGAGAGGGACAGGACACACCACATGGGAAGGACATGAGACAGGACACACCACAGCAGGAAGCAGAGAGAGCACAGGCATGGGGCAGGCGGGCCGCTGAGATTCAGTGGACAATGAAGGGACTCCTGGCCACGTTGACTCTGCTAGTGAAAACTAAAATAAACTGTGAATACAGCCAAAGGAACGGAGAAAGTGTGAGAGGTTATGAAGCACATTTTGGGAAAGTGAACACACTAGGGACACTGCAGGACCCTGGGCGGCTCCCATCCTCACCAGCACCACCTCATCTCCTGTCTCCAGCTCCCTTCAGACGGTAAGAGCGGGGACCGCAGCTGTGCTCCTCACGGGTGAATGTGCAGCACCCGAGCAGAGCCTGGCAAATAGCACTGCATGGTCCTTACAATTTAACATGCGCAGTGCTGAGCAAGGATGCAGGGCTGAAAGCGCCCGCCCTCGCCCTCGCCCTCGCCCTCCAGAGGGAGGACAAGCACAACAAGCGCAGCCTGATGGGAAAGTCCCACCTCTCTTCCTCCTTAACTCCAGCCCCATCCCCGAGGGACACAGAGCCCTGGGTCAGCTGGGAGGGTCTGCAAAGGTTTTCCACAGGGGGAGGCATTGAACTGAGGGGAAAGAGAGCCAAATGAAGGCACAAGAGCCCGACATCAGAGCTCATGGACGGTGAGTAACTTCCTGATACAGAGCTCATGGACGGTACGTAACTTCCTGATACAGAGCTCACGGGACGGTGAGTAACTTCCTGATACAGAGCTCATGGACTGTACGTAACTTCCTGATACAGAGCTCATGGACGGTGAGTAACTTCCTGATACTGGAGCATAAAGGGCAGAGGCTGAGATGAAGAGGAAGGAATCAATGAGGCCGGCTCCCCAGAGAGCTTATGTGTCGTGAAAAACAAACCAAAAACTCTACTTAGGGAACTACAGACAAATGTGGTTAAGCAACACAATCAGGCTGGCAAGTGAAATCAAGCTAAATGAGATACCAGAGGCTGCGCAGTCAGGATGCAGCCTGAGGTAGCGAGAATAAAAAGTAGTGATGGAGAGGACATTTAGAAACAGGACGATCAGCCATGAGGTTGGCAAATTTCCCATCTCCTGGATAGCAGCTAAGAGGGGTCCACAAATCTAACAGACCTCTCAAGTAGCCAGACCCCAGTCCACATAAGCCAATGACTCCCCTAAGACAGAAAATACTCTAGATTAGTCTCCTTGTTTCTCAAATTCAAATTCCTTTGGGATTTCTTAACTGGGAGTACTAAAACTTTGTTTTGTAAATGTCTTAAATTTATTGTTTGTGTGTGTGCGTGCATGTGCGTATTAAGTGTATGGATGTGGTGTGTGTGTAGTGTATGTACGTGTGTGTAGATGCACATGCCTGTGTGTGCATACTTTCAAAGGCCAGAGGCCACTGAGTGTCCTGCTCTCTCTGTGTCTCACCCTTTAAGACAGTCTCTCACTGAACCTGAGCTGGCGGTCATCAAGACTCAGCAATCACCAGCATTGCATTTCAGATATCCTGCATATCAGATATTTACACTATGATTTATAACAGCATCAAAATTACAGTTATGAAGTAGCAACAGAATAATTTTATGGATGGGGGTTACCACAACATGAGGAACTGTATTAAAGGGTCACAGCATTAGGAAGGTTGAGAACCACTGCCCTAGAGCCCAACAGGGAGTGAAACCCAGTTTATTTACCTGTTTTAGATTCTGACCACCAGAATCCTACAGTCATTAGTCCATACTGTTTTAAGCAATTAAGTTGGTAGTAATTTGTTATAGCTTCAATAGGAAATTGTAACTCCCAAGCAAAATTAAGGTTAGAGGCTTTGATATCAACTGTGAAGAGGGATGAAGAGAGTGTGTGTGTGTCTCTGAGCAAAATGACCATCACTGAGAACAATGAAACAGGGAGAGTTGTTCACGGATACTTGAGAAAATATCCCATACTTCACAAGACAAATCAAAGTCAGTGAATGGAGCAGTAAAGTGGATTTGGATACAGGGAGGCCTCATAGTTGTGGTTTAGGGTTATTGAATCTAAAGACCTCCTATACTTCCGAAGACACTCAGGGGTTGGTGTTGATGAATCGAAGCAGAGATATCCAATCCACAGGCTGCAGGTCATGTGTGACCCAGATTTGGTGATTGTGGCCCAGTACAAAATCTTAATGTAGAATCAGATATTTTTGTGGTTTTCTTTCATTTCTTTGATAATTTTATTGCATGTTTCTCTGTTGTGAACTTTGTAAATGATACTATCTTGTCACAATGTTAAAAAAATTAAACATATATATGCTCTCACAACCCTTAGGCCACAGTTTAGACACAACTAGATTTAACATTTGGTCCCAAACTATTCTTCCTCATCAAGTATAGCCCATAGAAGCCAAAATACTGGACACTCCTGGTCTAGAGTTTGTTTAATGATAGTATTGGATAGTGTTTGGTAAGTCTAATTTGTTTGACTTCAGTGTCTGAGTATAATATTGCCAAGTTTTACTTGAGGTCTAAATTCATCTGATCAAAATAAGTGCAGAAGCAGGGAATTCTTAGAGAAGCATCCTAGGTGACAGGACAACTGTAAGCTATGGCCGAGGGGGTAAATTCTTTAAAAGGCATCCTGGTGCATAGGCCCTCAGAAGACACGAAATAGGACAGTTTTATTAATCGGGGCCCCAAAATGGGTTAGGGAACTACTTAAGGACACATGTTTTAGTAAGAAGATATCATAGCCTAGCCTTCTTCAAGATGTCAGAATCACAGTCTTAGGATAATGGAACTTATCTTCAAGGTTCAAGATGGTTGTTAATCAACTCAAATTTCACTTGATTGTAAGGAAGGAGGACAAAGGAAGAGAAGTAAGCTGTTTTCATCTCAAGGAGACCTTCCAGAAGATTCATATACCATGTGTGTGCATTGTTTTCAGAGACTGAACACATATGGCCACAGACAGCTGCAACAGAGGCTGGGAACTGCCATCTTTATGGAACTTGGAGTTTCTGTCTTTCAAGCAGATGGGGTACTAGCTTTTCATCCTTTGACAAGCATCTGAGAAAACCAACATGAAGGGAAGAAAGACTGATGCTTGACTAAATGTTTCAGGACTTTCAGTGGATGGTTGGCATGCCCCAGTGCTGTGGGCCTGTGGTCAGGCAGAACGCGAAGACAGCAACAGCATGTGGTGGGGCAAAGCAGCTCACCTCGTGACAGAAAGGAAGTATGTACAGAGAGCCACACCATAGTTGCTTTCCCATTTCCTGTTCTCGTCCACCCTACCCCTAGCCTATGGGACAGCACGGCCCACTTTCAGGGAGAGTCCCCTTTATTTGGTCACCTTGAGAGAATACTCTCACAGACATACCTAGAAGTATGATTTGCTAGTCTAGGCATGTCTCAATCCACATAAGCTGTTGATGATTACCCACCACAAATAGCAAGGCACTCTGAAACAGATCCCTGAGAGAAGAAAGGAGTGTACATTGAGACAGGACTCTGCCATAGACAGTAAGGGGAACAATTCAGCAGCTGATACTTCTGTTTTCTTGGCAGTGTGAGCAGTGAAGCAAAAATAAATGAATAAAATAAAAGCTGTTCTTATATTTTACCCAAATGACCCAGTGAAGGCACTTCTCATACTCAAAGGCTCTCCTCAGAACTTCCATTGCAATATGTCACACGGGGCACAATCTTTGCTATACTTGCTTTCTCCCAAAACTCCACTAAGGTGATGTGCAATAAAACTTAAAAGCAGATGGGAATGAGTTTCTTCCTGAAAATCTGGGGATGAAGTGAAGGAAAGACAACACACTGAACATCGAGTCCCTTCCTACTGCTCTCCTTTTCTTTCCTCAAGAAGATGGCAGCCAAAATTGTCACCTCTAGTCCCCACTTCCTTGTGTCCCCACTTGAAGCAGGTAACTGAACATTTTCAAAAGATGATTAATCTGTGAAAATTTATTACCTTGAAAACAATTTCATTTATTAGTGGTTGAAATAAAAAAGTGGTAGTAGTATGCAAGGCAAAGATCTATTTGATGAGAAATTAGAGCTTACTTAGAATAAATATCTCAGATTCAGTGTAGTGTTATTTTCCTCTTATCAGCGAGAGACGAGTCATCAGAGGACTTTACACTGCATGGTATCAAGAGCACAATGAATAAGATTCTGAAGCAAAGGGCAAAGTCCTCGTTTTGTCTCCAGTGGTTCTTTGAGTTTACACCTGCTCTGACTGCAGAAAGCAGAATTATACCTCCTCTTACATATTTGCTTTCTAAGGGCAGGTGGTCTCCAGGATGGGTAAACTCTGAAATACAGTAGTTATCATGACATAATCCTAAACTTTGTATAGCATAGAAAATTCTATTTGCTAGAGTTAATTTTTTGTTTGCTTATGTTATAAACTTTATTCATCATGGGGAATTAAATTTTCTCTCCTGTTTTGTCATAATTAAACTGATAATTATGATACATGTTATCACTGAATTTTCTAGTATTTTCCATATAACCTTTCTATATGTTTTCTCCTTGTAAGTTGTATGAACGAAATATGGAGCTTGTAGAATATTCATTTCTAAAATTTGATGTGAAAAACCATTCTTGTGTAGACTCAAGAGGGATTTGTAAACCCCAAAACATGGTGTTCCACCAAGCCACTACAGAAGTCCCAGCCAATAGAGTGTCCCTGACCATGCACTTGGGAGTTTAACCCTCTCCTTGTTTTTAGTGTCTCACTATGAAATACAAAAACATGGGCCATACAAAAAATTGAGAAAGTCTTCCAGCATTTAAAAGAGAAAACCAAGCAACAAGGAAAATTTTCCCAGAAGCCTAGAGAATACATCAGGAGAATATTTTGGATTAGAAAAGATCATATCTGAGATATTATGTAATGGAGAGGCTGTTTGGAAACAGCAAGAAAAATTATGCCATCAACTCTAAATTGAGAGGTGGCCAAAAAGGCAAAGATATAGACAATAAGAGAGAAAAATACACAAATCAATCCAAGATATCATGCAAGTAGTCACTGACATGAACAGGCACAGAGAAAGTGAAGAGACAGAAAGTATCAGAGGAGAAATATAAGACAGTAGAGTTCCATGGTATAAGATTTCACGTGCAGTAGAGTTCACTGAGCATCAAACAATGTGGCTGAAAAGATCACACCAGGGATGTCATCATGAAATTTTAGACCACTAAAGACAAGGCTAGTCTTTATTACAGCAGCTCCTGACTTCTTGTCATCTGCACTGGAATTTAGACAAAAAGGGTTGAAATGACTTCAATGGGCAAGGAGGATGCCCAAGGTGTCAAGAATGAACATAGGATGAAACAGATTGCAATAACATTTTTCAAAAGTTTACCTGTCCTGTACCTTTCTGGTGGGAGCTAGTGAAAGGTGTGTCTCGATGACATGAGATTACAGAGCGAGAGGAGATACAGGGTGCAGCAGAGAGCATACAACCAACAGCATTAAGAATGTAGTTCTCAGAATAGTTCAGAAGACACCTGCAACCAGGACTGAAAAGACAGAAATGGGAGCTGCAAGGAAGAAAGAGGAAAGAATGGTCAAGATCTATTGAAAGGTTTGCTGATGAACTAACAGGTGAGTATACGGGAAACAAAGAAATGGGGACAATTAACTGCAGAAAACATGGTGTTGTACAAGATGGAACTATAACCATAGAACCATACATAGTCAAACAAAATGTTGTTCATTTAATCATAAAACATTCCTATGTTATATACTTCATACTTAAACCAACTAATATTTATTGTAGATGGGATGATGATTATAGGGAATTTATACAAAACAAGGCAGTCTTCCTCTAATTTTTCCTATCACTCTACAGGAAAAAAATTAAAGTTTATGCTTAGTATCAAAGATATTGGAGGAGGATTACGTATGCAAAGAGCAGAAACACACTTGGAGAATAAGTTAAAAATAATCCCTAAGTTATACACAAAGAACACTTCATAGGTATATAGTATCAAAGACAAGGCAAAATATAAAAAAAAAACTGTGTGGAATATCTAATGAAATTAGTGTTGTGTTGTAAAATAATGTAAGATTGTATATGTGGAAATATGTTAGGATACACACCAATGTCTTTGATGCATCCTTGATTAAAATCAGAATCAGCATCTGAAAGGAGGCCACACTGTCTCAAACAGGACTTATAGAGGAATGCTGGGAAGTTGTTGGTTTAAGCTTTATGAACTGAAAGGGTTGTACTGCCATTCAGCCATTATCTAGATGGGTAAGGAAGATCTTGAGTAAATATTTACAGTGTCATTTGCCACACAATGTTAAGTCGAATCCATTACTCTGCATCTTGCCATTCTCCTGCATCTAAGCCATCCAAGTCTTTATGAAGGTCAGCAAAGCGCTTCTTCTGACGTGAAATTGTTATTAATATTTTCACGACTACCAGGCATGGATATTTGTCAATTGGTTTTGGAATGACTACAATAGGGAAGTGGGTTTGTTCATAGAAAGCTATGAACTATGTTTGCCATCCAAGGCTGTTCTTGTCAAGACTGTATTTTGCCTAGGTAACTGATTGACTCTGATCTCACTGACCTGGCATTTTCAAATAAAGTGAAAAGATGATTTTAATATGTACTCACAATAACTTAACACTACCTCCTCTTTCCTATGAACTACATCAGGTAGCAAAATGTACATTAGCTTTCAAATAGCAGGTGCTACCACTGTGTGTAAACTTTATATTAGCTATTTAAGCTTGTCTATAAAGACTTAAGATGTAAAATGGTACACTAGTTTACTATGGTAAATTGGTGTGGGAGAATTGTCTGTATTCTGTCAATCATGATTTAAATGAACGCTGATTGGCCGTTACCCAGGATGTATAGGTGGGACAACCAGATAGGAAGTAGAGGCAGAGCAAGAAGAATAGAATTCTGGGAAGCAGGAAGCTCTCTCGGCAGTTCTGTCCAGACCACCGAAGAAGCAGGATGTGACCTGCCCCACTGAGAAAGGTGCTGAGCCATGTGGCTAACATAGATAAGAATAATGGGTTAATATAAGCTACAAGAGCTAATGTGCTACGGTAAATTGCCTGACTTAAATTCTGTCTAAAATAGTTTATAATACTGTTAATGCAAATCCAGAAAGCATGGCTTAGGCAATGGTTTTCAATTCATGGGTTTTTCAATTCCACAAAGACGGACATTATCTCCGAGTAAAGGGTTGGGGAAATGTTTTTCAATCAAACAGCCCTAAGAAACAAGCAGGTGTGGCTATACTAATATCTGACAAAATCGACTTCAAACTAAAATCAATCAGAAGAGATAGAGATAGACACTTCATACTCATAACAGGAAAGATTCATCAAGATGAAGTCTGAATCCTGAATATCGATGCCCCTAATATAAAAGCACCCAAATATGCAAAAAAAAAACATTACTAGAACTCAAAGCACACATCAAACCCCACACACTAATAGTAGGAGATTTCAACACTCCTTTCTCACCAATGGACAGGTCGACCAGACAGAAACTTAAACAAAGAAATACGAGAACTAACAGATGTAATGAATCAAATGGATTTAATAGACATCTATAGAACACTCCACTGAAACAGGAAAGAATATACCTTCTTCTCAGCATCTCATGGAACCTTCTCGAAAATTGATCACATACTGGGTAACAAAGCAAACATCCACAGATAGAAAAAAGTTGGAGTACCCACCTGTGTCTTGTCAGATCACCATGGAGTAAAGTTAGAATGTAACAAAAATTCCACCCCCAAAAATGCACAAATTCATGGAAAATGAACAGTAAACTACTGAATCACTCCTGGGTCAAGAAAGAAATAAGGAAAATTAAAGTCTTCCTTGAATTCAACGAAAATAAAGAAACAACATACCCAAGCCTATGGGACACTGTGAAAGCAGTGCTAAGAAGAAAGTTCATAGCACTTAGTGCCCACATAAAAAAAAAAAAAAAAAAACGGAGAAAGCACACATTAGTGACTTAACAGCACACATGAAAGCACACATGTCCCTGTGGACAACTGGGATCTCCTCTAGAGCCAAGTATCTTGCCAGTCCTAAAATGACTCCAATAATGTAGATATTTTATTCCCTTCTCCAACATTCACCTTTCCTCCATCTCCACCCTCCCACTCCCCCAAGCTCTCCCCAGTCCTTCCCTTCTCCCTTCTCCTTCCCCCTCTCCCTACACCCACCCTCCTATCCCCACCTCTATCTCCCCCCCCCCGTATTCCCACCTTTTGCCTGGCAATCTTGTTTGCTTCCAACTTCCCGGAGGATCTGTATATGCTTTCTTTGGGTTCACCTTGCTATTCGGCTTCTCTGG
>PVIU01028271.1:0-10938 GCA_004026605.1 Ondatra zibethicus | reverse complement strand
ACCCGCCTACCGACCCCCATGCAAGCACAGGGGTGACCTGCACCTACCAGCCCTCATGACCGTATCTGACCTGGATTTTAGGTAGGTTATAAGAATTATTTTTAAACATTTGTACTTATTATTAATTATTATTGTGAGCATGATGTGTGTAAGAGGAAGTGCTGGCACACATGTGAAAGTCAAAGAACATCTTTGGAGGTTCAGTTATCTTCTCTATTTAGGTAGGTTTCAGGGTTTGTGCCACAAATACCTTATCAACTGTGCTGTCGTTGGCCTCAGTTCTGAGGAATTAAGCTTAGGTCCTCATATTTGCCAAGCAAATGCCTTTTTCTCTACTCAAAATTGAGTTCTTTGGTGATGGCGTTTGCCTTCCTATTATTCCTTATCATGAAGGACAAATCTTCCAAATTAACTCTTTGCTGGCTGTTTTCCTATGCCATCTAGAAAGATTTAAGTGGACAGTCCCCATCATGTAAGTAGTTAAACCTGAGCAGAGGCTTTTCACGTGGAACTAGCAAATGTATTCTGAGGTCCTAGCCTATGTTTTCATAATGTAAACCACACCTTCTCTTTATAGTTTTCAAAACTGCAATGCATAATAATCATCTCCAGATGCAAGTTTTTAAACTTTAGGTCTGTTCCTAAGAATTTGATTTAAAGAAATGTGTGAGAATGCAGGTTTTATATTTTAAGCAGTACTGTATGTGATCTTGTACTATGGAAATCACTGTTATATAAAGTCTTATAAAAAATCTAAAGTGAGAAATTTTTCATCTGTAGAAATGGTTCTCAACTCTGGCTGTAGATCGCATCTTTAAATCAATATCAATGCATAAGCCACCTTCCTGAACCATTATATCCAATTATCTGAAAGGAGATAAATATGTATAAAATCTGTCTGGTATGGCATAGTCTTCACATCAATGCTGAGAAGTCTTCTACTTATTGTGGATATTACAGGAAAGTTGTAGACAGGTACTGTTCAGTCCTCCATTCCCTCAACTGAGAATCACAATAAATTTCTTAAAATTTTCAAATATAAAGAACCAAACTTCTTCTTAGGATCTTGTCTTGATAGATGTTGTTTTCTCTACTTTAAATTTTAGCTCATTTATCACTCTCCTTCCAAGTTGCTGCTATATTGCACAGGCAGGCAAGGAGTGGAGGGTATAAGCCTTTGTTTTCTAGGACTCTGGCAAATGAAAGTGATACAAGTTTATCAAGCCAGTAACCTGGGTAGAAGAGTTCATGCTGAAGATCCAAAGACTATATATCCTTTACTTAGCTTCAAGTGATCCTGCATTGCAAGGGTATTATTTCGAAGGAAGTAAATGAGAAAGAAAACAAAGTCAAGAAAGGCAGAGTGTATTTGGTGTTTTTACGTTTTCCCCCACACAGAAATAGCTGGAAAGGACAATCAAATATCTTATCCCTTAGCGTTTAATGTACTTGGATACTAGGCATGCTGATTAGTTGTTTATTTTTGTTTTATTCATTTCTTTTTGTCAAATTGGCACAAGCTAGAATTTTCTGGTAAGAATGAACCTTAATTGAAGGATTCCCTCAACAAGATTACCTATAGGCAAGCCTGTGGGGGATTTTTCTCAAGATTAACAATTGATGTTAGAGGGCTGATCTCACTATGGGTGGTGTCACCTCTGTGCAGGTAGTCCTATAGTACAAGAAGGAAAACCAAGAAAGCCCTGAAGAGCCACCCAATAAGCAGATTTTTTTCTAAGTTCTTCGCTTCCATTCCTGCCTTCTAGATTCCTGCTTGAGTTCCTTCTCTAACATCCCACAGCGTTGCACTGTTGCACAGAAATGTAGGCCAAATAGACCATTTCCAACCCAAATTGGTTTTGGTCATGATGTTTATCACAGCAGTGAAAGGCAAACCAAGAACAGGAAGACTATACTCTAGAGGGGGACACTTTGCCACCTCTAAGACTTCAACCCTCCATGCAAGAAGTCACATCTCTTTGTTTAGGATTACTAACAGAAGTGTTTCTCAGTGGTTGAATTTTAGCTGCATGGGAAGAACCAGAAGAATACAAGTCAGGTTAGAGGCCAAGAAAAAGAGAACAGGGCAGTTATGAGATCCTTAAGAATATATTCTGGTATAATATATGCAATATGCATTTGAATACATAGATAATAATAAAAATCAACACTCTTTAAGTTTGAGAGTTCATGACAATGAAGAGGGAAGATAAATATTATTGGTTGTTGAATTATTAGCATAGATAATAATACAGAGATCTGCCAGGGAGTGGTGGGACGCACATTTAATCCCAGCATTCAGGAGGCAGAAACAGTCGGATATCTGTGAGTTCAAGACCAGCCTGATCTACAAGAACTAGGTTCAGGATAGGCTCCAAAGCTACAGAGGAACCCTGTCTTGGAAAACAAAAAACAAACAAATAAACAAAAAACGAAAAAAATACAGAAATCTTAGAAACATAAAGGGATAGAAAACAATACAAAGAATCAATAAATAAAGAGTTGGTTCTTTGAGAAAATCAAAAAAATAGACAAACATTTATCCAAACTAACCAAAAGGCAGAGAGAGAATATCCAAATTAATAAAATCAGAAATGAAAAGAGGGACATAACAACAGACATGGCAGAAATACAGAGAATCATCAAGTCATATTTTGAAAACCTGTACTCCTGAAAATTGGAAAACTTAAAGGAAATGGACAACTTTCTGAATAAATATCACTTAACAAAAGTAAATCAAGACCATATAAGCAAATTAAACAGACATATAACTGCTGAAGAAATAGAAACAGTCATCAAAAGTCTCCCAACCAAAAAGAAGCCAGGACTAGATGGTTTCAGCTCAGAATTCTACAAGATTTTCGAAGAATAATTAATACCAATACTCCTCAAATGCTTTCACACAATAGAAACAGAAGGAACATTACCAAGCTCTTTTTATGAGTCTACAATTACCCTGATACCCAAACCACAGAAAGACATTACTAGGAAAGAAAATTACAGACTAATCTCACTCATGAACATTGATGCAAAAATACTCAATAAAATACTGGCAAATCAAATCCAAGAACACATCAGAACCATCAACCACCATGATCAAGACAGCTTCATTCCAGAGATGCAGGGATGGTTAAATATACGATAACCTGTCAGCGTAATCCACCATATAAACAAACTGAAAAATAAAAATCATATGATCATCTCATTAGATGTCTAAAAAGCTTTTGACAAAATACAACATCCCTTCATGATAAAGGTCTTGGAGAGAGCAGGGATACAAGGCACATACCTAAACATAATAAAGGCAATATACAGCAAGCACACAGCCAGTATGGATAATTGGAGAGAAACTCCCAGTGATGCCACTGAAATCAGGAACAAGACAAGGTTGTCCACTCTCTCCATATATAGTTCTTGAGGTCCTAGCTAGAACAATAAGACATCAAAAAAAGATCAAGGGTATACAAATCAGAAAAGAAGAAATCAAACTCTCACAATTTGCTGATGATATGATAGTTTACATAAGCAACCCCACAAATTCTACCAAGGAACTTCTACAACTCATAAACACTTTCAGTAATGTAGCAGGATACAAGATTAACACAAAATAATCAGTAGCTCCCTTGTACTCAGATAATAAAATGGCTGAGAAAGAAATCAGAGAAACATCATCCTTCACAATAGCCACAAATAGCATAAAATATCTCAGAATAACTCTAACCAAACAAGTGGAAGAGTTGTATGACAAGAACTTTAAATCTTTGAAGAAAGAAATTTAAGAAGTCACCAGAAAGTGGAAAGATCTCCCATGCTCTTGGGTAGGTAGAATTAACATAGTAAAAATGACAATCTTACCAAAAGCAATCTACAGATTCAATGCAATACCCATCAAAATCCCAGAAAAAGTCTTTACAGATCTCGGAAGAACAGTATTCAACTTCATATTGAAAAGAAATAAACCCAGGATAACCAAAACAATCCTGTACAATAAAGAAACTTCTGGAGGCATCACAATCCCTGACTTCAAACTCTACTACAGAGCTACAGTACTGAAAACAGCCTTGTATTGGCATAAAAACAGACAGGAGGACCAATGGAACTGAATCGAGGACCTGGACATTAATCCACACTCCTTTGAACACCTGATTTTTGACAAAAAATAAGGAAAATATATCAAATGGAAAAAAGAAAGCATATTTAACAAATGGTGCTGGCATAACTGGATATCAACATGTAGAAGAATGAAAATAGATCCATATCTATCACCATGCACAAAACTAAGGTCAAAATGGATCACAAACCTCAACATAAAGCCAGCAACACTGAAATTCATAGAAGAGAAACACATTGGCACAGGAGACCACTTTCTAAATATAACCCCAGCAGCACAGACACTGAGAGAAACAATTAATAAATGGGACCTCTTGAAACTGAAAAGCTTCTGTAAAGCAAAGGACACGGTCAACAAGACCAAACGACAGCCTACAGAATGGGAAAAGATCTTCACTAACCACACATCAGACAGAGGTTTGATCTCCAAAATATACAAAGAACTCAAGAAATTGGTTATCAAAAGAACAAATAATCCAGTAAAAAAAAAAAAATGGAGTACAGACCTAAACAGAGAACTCCCAACAGAGGAACCTAAAATGGCTAAAAGACACTTAAGGAAATGTTCAACATCCTTAGTCAAATGCAATTCAAAACAACTCTGAGATTCCATTTTAACCTGTAAGAATGACCAAGATCAGAAACATTGATGACAACTTATGCTGGAGATGTTTTGGGGTTAAGGGAACACTCCTGCATTGGTAGTGGGAATGCAAGCTGGTACAGCCCCTTTGGATGTCAGTGTGGTGATTTCTCAGAAAATTAGGAAACAATCTTCCTCAAGACCCAATAATACCACTTTTTGCTATATATCCAAAGGATGCTCAATCATGCCACAAGGACATTTGCTCAACTATGTTCATAGCAACATTATTTGTCATAGCCAGAACCTGGAAACAACCTAAATGCCTCTTGACCGAAGAATGAATAATGAAAATATGGTACATTTACACAATGGAGTACTACACAACAGAAAAAAAAATAACGACATCTTGAACTTTGCAGGCAAATGGATGGAGCTAGAAAACATCATTCTGAGTGAGGTAACCCAGACCAGACACAGAAAGACAATTATCACCTGTATTCACTCATGAGTGGTTTTTAAATATAAAGCCCCCCCAAAAAAAACCAGCACACAAATCACAATGCCAGAGAACCTAGACAACAATGAGGACCCTAACAGAGACATAGATCTAATTTACATGAGAAGTAGAAAAAGATGAAATCTCCTGAGTAAGTTGGGAGCATGGGGACCTTGGAAGAGGGTTGAAGGGGGAGGAGGGAGGAGGGGAACAGAGAAAAATTTAGAGTTCAATAAAGAATAATAATAATGAGAAAAGAATTACATAACCTTAAGGAGACAGAACTGGTTCAGGAAGAGAAAGAAGAGGTTAGGTAAAGACACAGTTAAACATATAATAGAGAAAAACTTCCATGGATTGAAGTCATTTAAGTGATTGGTGTTTCAGGTCTTAATCAGTATTGATAAAAATTCATAACTAACCAGGGTAAAGGCACAAAACTTGAGGCATAATGATCCAATATAAGAAACTTCCATGTAGGAAGACAGTGCAAATTGTAAAGACAGGAATACGAGGTTGGGTTGCAGCAAAATTAGGGAAAAAAAAACTAAGATCTTTAAGGTTCATGACTATACATTCTAATTTTCTGATGTTATAGTTTGAATCTTAAGTGTCCCCAAAAGCCTAGATGATAATTGCCTGGCTGTCAGCTTGTGATGCTTTTGGAAGCTTGTGTAGCTTACTGGAGGTGGGGCTTAGTGGGATCTGTCCTTGAGGGGAACCTGGGACTCACCATCTTTCTCCCTATCTATCATAGTGTCCTAACTGCCATGATGTGAACAGAAACAGAATTCCTCTGCTGGGACCCTCACCACAATGGTCTGCCTCTGCATATACCACCCGACAGCAGAATGAAGCATCCTAAACCATGAACCAACCTAATTCTTTCCTTTTTACAATCTAGTTTTCTTATTTTGTAACAGCAAAGGAAACAGTCAACACACCTGAGAATCTGTGTACTTGATGCCGGGTTCTAGACTGAACTAAGCTAGAATCTTTGTGTATAGCCTCAATAATTGGCATTTCAAGTGCACAGATGTCTCTAGGATTATTTAAGATTGCAGATTTTGTCTGTAGATTCCTGAGAAGAAATAGAAAGTAACAATAATCCATTCTTCAAATAGGCTGCAAAGGTAAAAAAAAAAAAGATGTATATAAACTTTTAATAAATATATCACTGTTTACCTGATCTTAGGAAATGGAGAGAAATTAAATTAGAATAGTCCAGATGGCAAAAAAAGAAAAAGCACATGTTTTTAAGTACGCAGGGTGTCCAGCCACCCTGAATGGGCAAAGGGAAGAATGGGTATTGAGGCCTAGTGGAGATCTATAGGAAGCTCCTAAAGATAGGGAAAAAATGTGTGAGAGTATTCAAATAATAGACTGAAATAAAAACCAGAGGGTTTCTTCAAACCAATTTGAAAATCAGGTAAGGCTCATTAGAAGAAAGAAGAAAGAAATCTCTGAGATACTCTCTAAAGCAGAAGAGAAGAGTAGGGGAGAAAATTTGGTGTGTGGACCTGGAAGTTCCTTTAAGAATTTTTGGTACTTGTGTCCACATTGAAAGGCAGAAAGAGCTAAAGTCAGTGGATAATGGCAGTGCCCATACAAACTCTCCAAAACAAGAGGCACTTTCTGTGTGGGCACAGTGGTTTCCTGTAACTTCCTTTCACCTGGCTTTGTAGCCTGTAGGAAGGTGCTATTTACCTGTTGGACAAGCTATCTCCCTATCCCCACTGCCTCACAAATCCCCAACTTACACTGTCCCAAATATCAATCTTTGTAAACATTCCCACAGATACACAAAGGTGAGTTCTGCTGCTTCTAAATATCTCTAAATACAGTAAAGTTGACAATCAAGGCTAACTATTACACAAATGAACTTATTTTTTATCATATTGTATGTCAGTCACTCTTTGGAGTTATCAGCATTAAAAATAATCATTTTTGCCAATATGGTAACTTCTATTTTTCTTTTATTACCTATTTGACTCTTAAGTGTAGTTTTATTTTATTGCTAATTAGGTAAAATGTTACAACAGCTAAAATGTGCTCAATCAGATTATCTACTCAATTTTTCAGTCTTCAGCATAAAATACACCCACCATGTGAAGCAGTGTTAAGGGAGCGCTCCTAAAACTGAATTAAGCCCCATATTTTAATGCTGTTGAGACCTAACAAAGTAGAAGGAAACTCATCCAGAAGAAGCATCAACCCCTTGTAGTTATTGGCTCCTTTGGGGCTATGACAATTCAACTATACATTATTCCTAGTGTCAAATAATACCTTCTGACGGAATTTAGGATTCTCTTGAGTTATTTTCATACAGAGTAATAGTACAAAATATCTTGCCCTTATTAATGAAACAGCAGAGCTAGATCAAAATCTGAGCTGATGAAAAAGACCTCCCCATGTTTTTCAGTGCTGAATAAATTCATCGTGGAAAGATTTGATAGAAATAGCAGAAAAAAAATTCTGTAAGACTGCTTGATGTTACTTGTTTATTTTTGCTTTGTTATTGCTATAATCCCAACTGAGACATTGAACTAGGGAAGTGATAATTATTTCATTAGCTGCAGCTGCTAATGTTGTTACCTGCTCTCTCACCATATAAATATATATGCATGTGCAAATATACATATATATAAATTAAATGATTTTTACTTGAGAAGTATTTACATAATTTATTCAATATTTAGTCAATAAAATTGTAGTAACTATTCACTTTATGTTAATAGATGGGTTCTTCTATAATGGGGCATGACAGTGAGTCAGCAAGATGAGATCTGTCACTGGGAAGAGATAATTATGGAAGAAAGAGCATCATTTATGCAATTAGATGAGTGTGGCACTTAATAATAACCTAGCTGCATGTAGAATAGTCTTGGCCCAAATGACCACTTTAATGCTGATTGTCATTATCAAACCAACATATGTCAAGACATTTTTTCAAAAGAGGAAAATGTTTGAAGCAAGAGACACAAAAGGAAGAAAGAAGTTACAAGAAGGTTTTTGGTTATTGGATTACAGCCTTCCTGCACTTCTAATTTACTTATTTTTTTTTAATGATTTGCTTGCCTCTTTGCTATATTCTCCACGCATTCCTTGGTATTGTTTTCTTACTATCCTCCTGCTGACTTGTCATTTTTCTTGACTTGTTAAAACTCCCTCAAATTCTTATTTGTTTTCTTAAATAACCAAAACCATTTAAGCAATATCTTCCTATAGTTTTGCATATGTTTATTGTCCTACACTTTTTTGTAGTTTTTCCCTTAAAAATACATTCTCATTACATCACACATCAAAGCTATTCGAGACAGTGAACATTTCACATTCTGCTCTTTGATACTAATGGGAAACAGCAAAATGATTTCATCCACAGGATTATTTAAATTTCTTCTGAGGTTTATCTGAATGAAATGTTTTTGAGGAATCCCTGAGGTCAGTATTTTGAGATTAAAAAAAATATTTCCAGAGCTGTGAGTTCTAGAATAAGAAAGAGTGATTGTCGTTCCACAAAGCACGATTGAAATGTCAGAGGTCACTTAACTCTCATTCTTCAACATCAGCTCGGCTGCTGCACACAGAGATATTTTTCATGTAAGCCAAGTTTCAAGGCTTCTGCAAGGGATGGTTAGACAATCCCCTGGAGGCAAGTCTCAGGAGAGGGGCTCAGGTACCTAGTGTTTACTTTCATGGAGGCCTCACCATCTCCTGATTTGCTGCTGCCTCCACACTTTGTGAAAGGTGAATGGTGTCCTTTCTTTGTCTTTACCTTCTGACACCTTTAAATTTGGCCTGCTTGGGTTTGCTATGTGGATGAAGAAACCACTGGTCCTTGGTGTGCTCAGACTGAAGAGCTGGACTCCAGCTTCATTGGTCTTCAGACCTCTTTTATATGTAGCAGCCAAAGGTGCCATAGGCCCTCCATTTTTTGTCTCATGAGATTACTCTTTATAAAATTATTTGTAATAACTTACTTACTTTTTCCTGAAGGAAGCTAAATTTAATGTTTATCGGATATGCCTTCAAAACTCAAAAATGATATTTAGAAAAAAAATTAAGTCAGATAAAGATATTCTGGAATTTTTTGATAGATCTGTTCAGAGATTTTTCACTTTCCTTCTGTGGCTAAGAATTATCTAGTCAGGATTCTTAAGACAGATCATGTAGTAACTGGAATCAAAATATTGCTGCGCAAACAGCCCTGGAGCATGCTATTTGCAAAGTTAATAACAAAACCACATACTTGGCTTGAATCAGATAATATTAAAGCTAGATGTCAAATGTCAGCAAGGATAAGTTTGATATTTAAAATTAATTAAGGAGTCTTGCAAATTGTACATAGATGTATTACTCAGCATATCCCGCATTGTTTAGTAACTGCAGAACATTATTCATCTCAATTAATGACCTCCAATTTAGGGGTGAAAACATAAGATTTCTTTGTTCTCAAGAATGGAAGCCAGGAGCGAGTTATTTTCAAGCTAAGAATTCCTATACTCTAGTTGTTCTAATGGGTTAGGAAATAGCAAAACCTATTTTTTTTTTGACATACAAGCAGGGATTCAGAGCAAGGTTTGTCTATCAGAAGATAGAAACATTTCAGTCACAAAAATTACAAGATGTTTTTCTTTTCCCCCTTTTGAGTCAGAGACTACTTTGGTGAGCAATCCCTCTGTTTGACACCATGTCTTCTCACCTCCTCATAGTGATCACCTTCCATGAAGCTGACTTTCTACTACAGAAGCCATCCAAGTAGCATGGTACTCAGGGTCAGTTTGCTTATCTGTTCCATAAACCACATGAATCCTGTTCTGTATGCTGGGATGTCCCCAGTCTACTGAAATGAACTTTATATTTTTATCACTTTCTGTTTAGAGCTATTTGTCACCAAGGTCTGTATTCATTGGTTTGGCTTCTAAAGCTTAATATGCTTTCGGGATATCTTGCAATTTACCGTCACTAGTTCCATCAGGTTAGATTGACTTTCTGCTCCTTTGGAAATGTTTACGTATCTTTGGTCTACAGATTTTCCCTTGGTAATCACTCCTTTTCGAAAGCATTCCTTTTCATTACTATCTCTGTTCAGTTATCCAACCTTTAAGCCCTCCTTAAGGTTACTAACTTCAGTCTAGTTTTCTGCCCACAAACTTTATAGTATTATTTCATTCCTCTTATTATGTATGCATTTATATGTATAAGTTTATATGCATAATAGATCATAAGTCTTATGCTATATTAAAATTTATTATATGCATGCTTATGTTAAATTTTATGATATGTGGATACTTACATTAAATTTTTGAATTATATTTTATTAAATTTTCCTTACTTAATTTTAGTCAAATAGTTCTTTTTTTTTAGTATTTCTCGTTTATTTTATTTTTTTTAATTTTTTTTTCCACATTTAATTTTTTATTATTGCATTATAAATAGTACCATTCAAAATTTCCACCTCCTCCGCTCCTCCCATTTCCCTCCCGCTTCCCCACTCCCCCTCCCCTTTTCCCCTCCAGTCCTAAGAGAGGGCAGGTTACCCTGCCTTGTGGGAAGCCCAAGGCCCTCTCGCCTCCATCCAGGCCTAGGAAGGTGTGAATCCAAACTGACTAGGATCCCAAAAAGCCAGTACATGCAGTAGAATCAAATCCCGGTGCCATTATCATTGGCTTCTCAGTCAGTCCCCATTGTCAGTCATATTCAGAGAGTCTGTTTCGATCACATGCTCGTTCAGTCCCAGTCCAGC
>PVIU01028270.1:0-19204 GCA_004026605.1 Ondatra zibethicus | reverse complement strand
TGTCCTTTATAAGTTAAGCTTAAAAGTTAAACTTAAAAGTTTAAAGTGTACTTTATAAGTGTTGCCATGATATGATGTCTCTTCACAGCAGTAAAAAACCCTAACGAAGACAAAACTTTGTACCAGGAATGGACTGAAGAATATTTGACAGCCATTTGTGGTGATGCACACTATTAGGATATGCTGAGTGGAGGAAAAGTAGAGAAGCTCTCTTGTGAAGTTGTGAAGTTGCAGCCTGGATTGCCTTGGAGAATCCAAAAAGTTAGAGATGCTACAGTCATGGGATACCTGCTGAGAAGAACTGATAACAGGGAGTGGAAACGACCTAAGAGAAAAAAAAATACGTGTGTAGTCAACAAAGCTGAATGGTTTGGAGATATGGAAAGCATTTTGACATCAGACTTGCAATGTTGGGAGCTTGCACAGCTGGTTTTTGGTCTTGCTTTGCCCCAACATTTCCTCATTATTCTTCCTCTCTGTATGTTGGAATGGCAATATATATCCTGTTGACACTGTATGTTACAAGTATGTGATCTGATTTTTGATTTTGATTTTTGCAGGGAAACTAAGTTAAGAGATTGCCATGCATCTCAGAAAGGACTTTAGACTTTTAAGCATGGTTGAGAGTGTTATAGACTATGGGGACTTTTGAAGTTGGACTGAAAACCTTCTTCTTCTTCTTTTTTTTTTCTTTTTCTTTTTTTGCATTATGAAAAGTCTTGGAGGCCAGGGAGTAGAATGTGGTGCTTTGAAAGAAAATGACATCCAAAGGAGGTAGTACTATTAAAGGGTATGGCCTTGTTGGAGCAAGTGTGTCTCTGTGGGGGCAGGCTTTAATGTCTCTTTTTTTCAAGCTTCCTGCAGTGTTGCAGTCAGCTGAGTTCCTGTTGCATGCATGATGTAGCACTCTGAGCTCCAGCACCACATCTGCCTGCATGCTGCCATGCTCCACTTCATGATAATTATGGACTTTACCTCTGAAACTGTAAGCATGCTGCCTTAATTAAATATTTACTTTTAAGAGTTGTCATGGTCGTGAGGTCTCTTCACAGCAATAATAAAACCTAACTAAGACCTTTTCACTGAGCCTCTTAAACATTATTTTGATTGCTTACGAGGTGATTTTCCTGGAGAAACACTATTTATTCATCTATGTGTTCATTTAGTCACCTCTTGTGCAATCCTTAGCTATTCTTCCTTGGGTACCCATTAAACAATATCAACTTTCTTAGTTCACAGATCGGAACAAGCAAGTTCATCAGTTGACTTGCTTCATGAGTCTTAACACATAATCTTATATAACCCTTGTGCTTTACTAATTCATTTAATACCTACTTATGTGTTCATTTTCTGGGTTCCTATTTGAACAATGGAGAAATTATATTTCCCCAGTTTATGGAAATAGCCAAGTATTATCTTATTTGACTTAAGACACACTTCACGTAAAGAAATCCTAATCCAACGCTGCTTGGATGATTAAGAAACTAAGACTAGATGATCCAGAATCTAGGGTAAAACTAAATAATACAGGTCGAAATATTAAGTATTTTAGTTTTCTGTGTAGCATAGAATTAATTTCCTATTTATTGAAAGCTCTGGATAAAAAAAAAATCCAAAAAACTCCATCTGACTTAATGTACACAGCTTACTTAGGAATTGTGTTGAGTCTTTTCAAATATTATTCATCATTTATATGACTTCTCATTTTCTTACTAAATATAATTAACACAATAAAGATATTCCAAATCCTCATTTATTGAGACAGTGAAAGTTCCAACAAGAGAAGAATTGAGATAATTTTAAATTTATTACAAGGAAATTACAGTATTATTTCTGGGTGGATTCATAGTCTTTAAATAAGAAGTATCATGAGATTAATATCTGATCTGCACATTGTTCTTCTAAAAGATATTGTCTTCATCCAGAAAGGGACAGTCACTGAGTGGCTTGAACAAATCCACATCAAGTTGAGGTAGAACTAGCTTTAACCCTGCATCAAGGCTGGGTGAGATAGTCCAGCGTGGGGAACAGGTTCCCAAGGAGGAGCAGTGGAACGGGAGGTGAGTTGATGGCAGTCAGAGGGGAGGGGATGGGAGAGGAGTAAAAGGAGATTGCTCGTTTATTTCCTGGTTGCCCAGACCTTAATAATCACACAGAAACTACATCAATTACAGCACTGCATGGCCAATGACTCAGGTGTATTTCTAGCTAGCTTTTATATCAGGAATTAACCTGTTTCTATTAAACTGTGTATTGCCATGAGGCTGTGGCTTACCAGGTAAGGTTCTGGCATCTTCCTCCTTCAACTGCTGCATGGTGTCTCTCTGATTCCCTCTACTCTCTCTATACATCTCTTTTGAATTTCTAGCCTGGCTTTACTCTGCTAAGCCATTGGCTGAAACAACTTTATTCATTAGCCAATAAAAGCAATACATATTAGTTAATTCTAGCAGTGACAGCTAAAATTCATTTGACCTCTGGTGATTTCAGTTTTGTTGTTAAAAATGTGCTCAAATTAGAATTAGGTCATAAGAGTTATCATGAAATTTAAAAGGTGAAGCTCATTGTTATATTTATTTTATTGTTGTGTTTCCAAGGGATGCCCATGGATGCTAGAGGACCTGTACTTAGAGGTAGTGGTGAACTGATCTGGTGCTGAGGAACAAACTGTGGTGCTCTACAGGACAGTATATGGTTTTATCTGCTAAAAATCTCTCCAGAAATAAAAAGTAGTGAGCTTTGTTAACTATCTTAAAGGGAAGGTGAGCTACATCCCAACTATAGATTACCTTACATCCTCTGTAGATGAAGAAGTACTGCATGTGACTCTTTTCCTAGAGGAAAGATGAGGTGTGATGGAGTGAGTGAAAAGACACAGAAAGATCACCTTCAGATAGAGAGTGACAAGACACACTTGAAATTTGATTATTTTTTTCTTACATGAGTGACTTGAAGATTTGGGAACAGAGTAATTAAGCTAGCAGAGTAGTCACACATTAGAGAGTTGTAAAAGAAAAAGAAACCACAGAGTGGGCCAAGTTTCATTCTTTGATTCAAGCTAGTTGGTTTAATAGATATCTTCTTGAAACATCTATTTCTTGAAAGGGACCACCAACTAAGAACCAGAATAATAAGAAAAAAAAATGAGTAGAAAATTGGAAAGAGAACAATTTCTGACAAATAATTCCAAATCATAAACACACATGGGATATAGTTTACACCCACTGAAACTTTAGAAACAATATGTAAAAATGTAATTTGGCAGAACTGAAAATTCATGGCCAGTCGCAGCTATGTAAAGAAATTCAAGAAGGCTTGTTTCACTGGGACATATCCTGTCTCCAAATACACATTCACACACACACACACACACACACACACACACACACACACACACACACACACACTACTGAAATTTTTGTAGAGTTCATAAAAGCATTAATTTATAAGTATAAGAATATATATTTAAGTGAATATAAAACTATAGAAGATAAAAATCTTGAAATCAAGATAAGAAAAGCAACATATTATGTAATGGAACAAGATTCAGTTGGAAGATGATTTTTGTATAAAATCTTTTATGTTGCAACATTTTAAGAACTGAAATAGAAATTTAACATGCAGTCAAATTATCCTACATATTTGAATGCCAAAAATGTAATTCAACAAGAACTATAACAAAACAGCTAGTTTCTAAACATCTATAAGAAAATCTAAAGAAAGTTAGTCAATATAAGTAAAATATAAATCAATCAATAAATAAATATGCTACGTAGATATTGAGTGCATGACACAGATTGGAAGTTAAAGGTGTGTTAATAAAGAAACTAGACTGATTTTAGTTCTTCATTTAATGAATTAACATGAAAATTTAGTAAAATCCCATTTAAACTGTATTGTAATTCCAATTCATAAGAATATAAATAATAAGAAAGATAGAGATGTTGAGATAAATTATTTGCAAATCATAGATATAATAAGGTAAAAGTTCTATCTCTAAACACAGTGAGAATTAGAATTGCTATATATGACATTTTAGGGGAAGAAATAATATAATTCAGTTTGTAAAGGAAGTGATGACAATGATCCATCATTACATAATAAAAGTATTTTCACGCTGTTGGAATGCACTAATATAATCAAAGTTTTGAATGCAAAATATGAATTTTGTTCTTAAAATGCTAGGCATGTACTATTGTATGAGGGGCGTGGGCTGTATCCCGCTACCCAGCTAGCTTAACCCCTGAAATAACCACACAGAAATTGTATTATTTAAATTACTGCTTGGCCCATAAACTCTAACCTCTTATTGACTAACTCTCACATCTTGATTCAACCCATTTCTAACAATCTGTGTGTCACCAGAAGGTTGTGGCTTACCGGGGAAGATTCAGCATGTCTGACCTGGCAGCTTCATAGCAGCTCTCTCTGTCTTCCTTCTTTCTCCCAGCATTCAGTTCTCTTTTCCCTGCCTATCTAAATTCTGGCCTATCAAAAGGCCAAGGCAGTTTCTTTATTCAACCAATGAAAGCAACACAAATACAGAAGGCCCTCCTACACCAATGTACCCTACCACTGAGTTATTCATTCAATTTTTAAAATGCTAAACTTTATTGTATGTGATGTATATGTCAGTAAAACATTTTATGTATGTATATAATCAAATATGAGCATTTCTAATCTCTGAGAGTCTGAGATAGAGCAAACATCTCCACTTTTCACAACCTTACTATTGCGGGACCTTGTGGATGATCACAGAAACTATGGGAAAGGCACAGTTCCATTTATATCCATTTCCATAAAATCCAAGCATAAAAGTACTACATACATTCTGGAAGATTTAATCTGTCTATTTTACTGACTCTTTTATTGCTGTGAAGAGACACCACGACCAAGGCAACTTACAAGAAAGAATTTGGTTGACGATTTCCTTACATTTTCTGAAAGTAAAGGAGGGAAAAAACCACTTGCTATAGATAGCCAGGCATGGTGCTGGAGCAATAGTTTAGAGCTTAGATCTGATCTTCTATCATGAGTCAGAAGAAGAAAGAGACAGAGACAGAGAGAGAGATAAAGTCAAACAGAAGGACACATAGAGAGAAAGGAACAAGAACAGGGACAGGAAAAGGGGCAAAGCCAGCAATAGAGATGGAGGCAAAGAGAGAGCACTAACTGGACACAGCATAAGCGTTTGAAATCTCTAAGCCAATCCCAGTGATGCTGTCTCCCAATAGGCCACGCCTCCTAATCATTCCCAGAACCAACTAAGTTCCACCAAGTAAACATTCACATTCACGAGCCTATGTGGATCATTTTCATTCAAACTCCCAAACTATAAAAACTGACATCCACCACTACAGAGAAATTTCTTAGGAAATAATGGATTTTGGAGACTTCTGGGGGAAAGAACAGAGCAGAATTTTTTTAGGGATGAAACACAGTGTCAGTCGACAATGATGGGTCCTACACTTATGGGCATACTGGCAGCACCAGTTGGATTGAGTGTTTAAAAATAAAATACTACATGATACTGTGAATAAGATGTGGTGAAGGTTTATTGGAGGATTGGAAAGGAAGGTACCAGGGGGTGGATTTATCAAAACACATTGCATACATGTTTTAAATTCTCAAACAATAAACTACAAATATATTCTACATTTGTAACAAAATGCTGTTACAAACCATCTTGTTCCTTTTCCCAGACAATCAGACATTGATTCTGATAGAAGAGAAGAAACAAATGTCAGTTTTCTGCCCTTGTGGGAATCTCCTATTGTTCAAATGATAGTGTTTCCTGCCAATTCCATGCTGGAACTCAATGCAAGAGCATTAAGAGTTATGACCTTTGGGAAGCAATTAAATCATGAAAATTCTACCCTCCTGGAATCCAACTAGGCATTATCTCATTCTCTAGAACAGAACACGCCTGCCCAAAATGTCCCTGAAAACACCATCACAGACTCCCTCTAAATACGCACAACCTCTTCTGGGCTTTGCTCAAGTAAATTACATTTGGAAATAAAAATTAGTTATCATCCTAAACATTTATGCACTGACACTAAATTATAGGCAACACCTATATTTTAAGGAAAATGTCTTAATTCACAGCTAGATTTAGCCTAATAGGTAAGCATAGACCACAATGCTTTCCTAATAATAACACAGTAATCCCAACCAGTTTTTCAAGAAATGAGCAAGTTGTGAAAATTACTGAAAAAATGAATGTAATTCTATCTATGCCATATCACTATTAACTTTAATTCATTACCTACCAATGATATTTTTCAGAAATTTAAACAAGGTCAGTAAAAAATATTGAAATTAAAACTCTAAAGTAGGTTGACCTTAAATATTCTAATGGCGTATAATACATTTACAATAACTAATAAGCTCACAATAGATATTATTTTTCTCTATAGACAGCAGAAAGTCTTACATTCTCTTCTATACCATAGTAAAATATTTTTATTTAGTGTGATATAAAATTTTGAGGTTCTTTTAAGAAAACTAGTTTTTGAACAGCCCCAGGGAGAATTTTCCATCATTAGTAAAAAAAAATGAAATGTTTAAATGTACATTATGCCTAGCATACCAAAAAAATAAATAAATAAAAATAAAAGATACTCACAAATCTGCATTGTCTTTGAATTTGGGTAAGAGAGAGAGAGATTGTTGTTTAGTATTGCAATTATGAAGTGTGAAATGCAGACATAGGCCTTATACAAAAGTTGAATTTATTTCCATTCATTTGCCAGGGAAGTAGTGCAGTGGAAGCAGCATGCCCCAGAACCCCTCACACTCACAGCGGCGAGTGATTCCTTTGTTCATGTACTCTTTCTCTGTAACAGCATGAAGTGCTATTTTTAATCAGAACTCTACAAAGGTTTGAGAAGCAAAGACTGTGAAGCAGCCCAAGAAATAAACACAAGGGCAGGCAGGGGACTTGTCTGCTGTAGCTAAGGTAATTTTGGTTAATATTTCCTGTTTAAAAAGTCAATTAACTGACCTCATATCTGTAAGTAGATCTGAGTAGTTAAAGCAAGGAGAGACTGGTCACAAAGGGTGTGTATGTTAATGCTTCATAGCCCATGGCTTAAAAACTGTCAGACATCTTGAAAAGAGGAGGAATGCTTATCTCCTTGTTGTTATAAACATGAAGGCAGATTACAGAAATGCAGCTTTGCCCCCAATACAAGGAAATTTATAAAGTCCAGTGTTATCATTTGGCTAGAGAATGTTCTAACATTTATCCCCTTTGGGGCAAATACTGTGTGTTTGAACTCGCAATAGTAAATCACTTTGAGTAGATTAGAGTTAGGAATATAATCTTCAACAGTAAGCACTGGGCATCTTACTTTCTGAAAACACCATTTTTCAGTTATTATCAGCATATATGTTTGCAAATTTAGTTTATTCAAATGAAACTGAAAATAAATTATTAGAGTTCCTTGTGCTTATTTTATCACCTTAGCTGTAGGTTTTATACATAGAGGTCCATGGACTTTGTGAATTAGACCAGCTGAGCATTTTTCCATCCAACGGTGATGCCCTTTTCTTCCCCCTGACAAATATACTTAACACCATATTTAAAGTTAAATATCCTAGCCTTATCCAATATTGTTACAGTATACCTACATAATTTATATATTTTTAGCTTTTTCTACTACAAATGAAATTTATAACCTTCATCAAATGAATAAACTTTTACAAATGTAAATTTTATAGAGATTATTTTATAAAAATCCAGCATTTCAAACTTGTACAAACAAAAAAGCAACATAGCATATTCAATAAGTTTGGAAGGATTTGCAAAATTGGTA
Organism: Ondatra zibethicus; assembly: GCA_004026605.1. NCBI lineage: Eukaryota > Metazoa > Chordata > Mammalia > Rodentia > Cricetidae > Ondatra > Ondatra zibethicus. The sequence continues at coordinate 11,384 of PVIU01028270.1, read as the reverse complement.
TGGGTATTTTATCATATAGAATTTAATATTCTTTGTTTATATTTGAAATGCTTTTCAGTTTTTTAAATTTTCCATATATTTTACTAATAGAGAAAATTTACATTTTGCCATTCATGATATTTTGAAAGTAAAAAGCCTATTAATACAATTTAGTGAATAAAATGTCCACTTAAAAATTATGTCTTTATTAAAGCCAATATGCATTTGAATAGTTCCCACTGTGGGATATATGCAAATGAGTATTTCAGAGGGATGTTTTCAAGACAACTCCTATCTGAGAACAATACATAGGCAGGAAAGTGAGACATATTTAATTACCATTATAGAAATAATTAACACTAAGCTACCACAATTAATTAAAATGACAAGTAAGTAAAATTTGCCTATGTTATAATGCATTCTAAAATATTTCTTAATTTAGAAACAATTAAATGTGCTCAATAGTTAATCTTTTTTCTGTTTAACAACAGAAAAGGCTTACATTAATCCATAAAGTTGTACGTTTCTATATCCTTTTTATAAAAAATATAATTAAAAAATCATTTTTATATGCCCTAGCTTTTGCAATATCTAAATACTTATATTTACATAATACATTTAGGCTTCTAGTTTTACAATACAATAAATCTGATTCATTCACTTAGGTAAAATTAGTTCATTAAATTAAAATAGGATAATTGCAAAGGGCAAAGAGGAAATGCATATAGTATAGGAAATTGAAACTGAATATAGACTGCTGTTTAGATCAAAGTTATGCTGCTTATTGCTGTTGGACAATACACGTATAAATTTATATAATCACTAGTGCCTAGATTAACAAGTTGAATTAATATATTGAATACTTTTATAGCTTCACTGTTAACATTTTTGCATTTAAATATTTTATTAATATTAATATTATAATTAGCTAGAAAGCGGGAAAAACAAACATTATTCTAGTTATAGGTACTTAGTTCATTACAATTTCTCAATAATTTCAGTATTTTGTGTATAGAAAACATGCATATATACATAAATATTAAGTAATATAAATAACAATGCACAGTGATATATATATATAATAGCATTTGGGAAAATAGTCTGATTATATATATGAGTTAATTTCATGCTGTTATGAAAAAATAGCTAATAAAAAGCATACTTCTTATGCATGGTATTATTTAGGTCATGGTTTAAAGCTGTACTCCTTGATGGCAATGAAGTGCCATGACATCAGAAGTCTGAGGTAGCCTGTCACACCTAGTCAACATTCAGAAGTAGTGAGAGTGAATGTTTTGTTCTGGTTTTGTTTCTAGTTTCCTCACTCCAAGACCAAACCTATGGTTGTTGCCATTCAGAGTATGTTCTCCCACTTGCATCACATAGTGTATATAATCTCTCATAAGCATTCTCCTGGGCCTAATTCTTAGGTAATCTCTCAATACGACTAGTATCATTCACAAACTCCACGTGGATAGTAGTAGATAAAAAAATAGTTTATATGAGTTTTAAATCTTTTATCAAATATTGTCACATTAAACTTAGTATCTTTTTTTTTTGGTCTTCCGCTAAATTTTCATTCTGTTGATAATATTTTGAGATAAATGTATTAGATCAAATTTCATGACTAAAGTCTACTGATTGCTATAAGTCTGCAGTCATACATGGCTTCTATAAACTTTATCTCAATATATGAGGCATAGGAAACACTGTCTTCTAGACACCAAAGTACTGATGTACATGTGAACTCAGAGAAACTGGAAGCATACATAGTCCCAAGCTAGACCTGAACCCAGAGATGCAAATTGGTAGAGGGCAACGAAAATATTTCAACTGATATCTACTTGCAAGGAAATATTAATCATTCCCAATGGACTCTCACTGGATGCATCAATCGATCTTAAGTATAGACCCATGAAGAGCAGTAGATGAACAATACAAATTGAGTTCAATGCTACATTGATAGACATTTGCTTTCACACTGGTTTAGACATTTTTTACTGCTTGGTCATTTGCCTATATATTATGGTCTCCAATTTTGTGTATCTTTAATAGGTTTTGTGAATGAGTGTGTTTTTCTTGTGCTTTTTGATGTTACTTTTAAAATTATATTTTGTTTCTTTTGTTTACCTGTTTCTTTTCTAAAGACAGAAAGAAAAAATGGAATGAAGTTGTTTGAGGAAATTCTTGGAGGAACTGGGGAAGAGAAAACCACGAGAATAACAAAAATATTGTATTAAAAATTAAATAATTAAATATGTCATGGCATTTTATTAAATGCATATAGATCCACAATTCTATGAACTATTAAAGTGTCTTATATATTTATAATATCCATTTAATCAATTTAGTAAGGTTACAAGATTAAGAATGTTTAATGGCTTACAAATTAAGTAGCATATCTATCACAGAGTCTATTGTATTCTACATTAGTTTTTAAGACTACTGAAACATACTACTGTATATTTAATGGATGTAAAAATGCTGTGTTTTCTTATATTTCTGAACATAAAAAGTTCAGTATAGGTAACGCCAAAAACAACATGTAAATTGAGATTCATTACTTAATGAGTCTAAGTGAATCAAATTTTAAAATTTCCATTTTTGATGTATAATAGAGTTTTCTGTTTCTTTTTATTGATGTTATAAAAATAGATTCTACTCTCAAAGAGTACATCCATGAAAACTTTTGCTTTGTCTTATTGTTCCTTATTTTGTTCTCTTTGACTTTGATCTCTTGACAGGTTACTCTTTCAAAAATTCTTAATAACAGTTCAAATAAATACAGTTGTCCCTACTTTTATGTTATATTTCAAATACATAGTGATATGACAATCCCCAGATATTTAACAATAGTCTCCAAAATAACTTTACTTTTGGTCTTAGACTTGGATAATTTGGAGGAATTTCTTTTCAAAAGTGGCAGAGGCAGGTGTATCTCTGTGAGTTCGAGGCCAACCTGGTCTACAAGAGCTAGCTCCAGGACAGGTTCCAAGCTACAGAGAAACTCTGTCTCGAAAAACCAAAAAAAAAAAAAAAATCACTTTACAATTAACTGAAATGCAAACATTAATATTATTAAAAGAGAAAAATATAAATTTATAATATGGAAATGTGCATCTGTTTTACAGAATGAAACAGATATTAAACAGTTATGTAGAGAGAAAAGTTCTTCTGGGAAAATGACATATGCTTATCTCAATTGTATTTCATAGAAAAGGATACAGTTTACACATTTAAAACTTACAATACTTTGAAACCTCTTCTTTAACTTAGAATTCAAAACATATTACAGTGGTTGTTGCAGAATATTTGAGTACACTGCCTAAGGTTCCTTATAATTTGTTTAATGAAAAGCTGGATGGCTAGTAGTTAAACAGAAAGAAGTTCGGTGGGATTTCCAGCTACGGAGAGGATTCTAGGATGAAGAAGGGTGGAGTCACCAGTCAAGAAGAAATCAAGTACTGTGAAATAATCCTTTAGTACATGGTGAACATTTATCACTTTGATTGGTTTAAAAAAGCTGATTGGCCTATAACTAGGCAAGAACTGTAGGCAGGACAACCAAACACTAAGGATACTGGTAGAAAGGAGGGCAGAGTGAGTAGAGTTTCTAATCAGATGCAGAGAAAGCAGGAGATTCATGTGCCATGCTTATAAAGGTATTTCAATTTGACAGAGAGTAAATAAAGAATATGGATTAATTTAAAATCTAAGAGCTAGTTAGTAAGAACCCTGAGCTATTGACTGAGAATTTATAAATAATATAAAATCTCTTTGTCAGTTATTTGGGAACTGGCTGGTGGAAAGAAATGTTTGTCTACAAATGATATTCCATTGTGGGGCCAGAATTTTCACAAAAGACCTGACAATGGTTTAAAAGACTTTTAAACTCACAAGAATGGATTCAAACATGGCTTCCTTGTAATCGTCTTTTCTCAGGTAGGCTCTGCTTTCTAGCACCAAGCAGAATTGCAACTCCTAGTCTTTCAGGGAAACAAGTAGCGTGGAGTTAACTGCCATAACAGAAATAGAGGTCCTAGCCACATCTTAGCAGTTTAAAGAGTCATGCTGTCAGAAAAAGATTACAGATACACAGTAAAAAAAACATAGACAAAAATAGTTTAAAAATGATAAACTTTAGAAAACATCCTTAAAAAGGGATATGGTAAAGAAAATATAGTAAGGCACACAAAGATGGAAAATATAGAGAGAATGGTTTCTGTAGTAGGAGGAGATCAGGGGCCCCATCCTGCCGCCTGGCTGCCGGCTGTACAGGTAGATTAAGCACCGAAATAACCACATGGAAATTGTATTAATTAAATTACTGCCTGGCCCATTAGTTTTTAGCCTCTTATTGGCCAACTCTCACTCTTGATCTAACCCATTTCTATTAATCTGTGTTCACCATGAGGTCGTGGCTTACTGGGAAAGCTTCTAACCAGTGGCAGTCTTGGGCAGGAGAACCATGGTGGCTGCCACACTTCCCTTTTGCCCAGCATGCTCTTCTGTCTACTCTGCCCCTCTGAGGGCTGCCCTATCAAAAGGCCAAGGCAGTCTCTTTATTCAACAAATGAAAGCAACACACAAACAGAAGGACCTCCTACACCATTTCCCATTTTTCTGTTTAAACAAAAAAGAAAGGCTTTAACTTTAAGATAGTAAAATTACATATAACAAAAGTTATATATACAGTTACAATATTTAGATCTATTTTATCTTTTATCAGAACAAAGGAAAAGTATAACTATCTATTATTCAACTCCATCAAAGACTCCATTTACCTAAGTAAATGAGAAGTAAACAACTTCCAAAACTCTAGAACTGATAGAGACATCTCACTTTCTGGACAGTCACCCAAAGTTATTTTGTACCATTGGGGCATCCATCTTCAGCCTACAGGCCCACAGTATTTAGCAGACTTTTCCATGAAGCAGGAAATTTTAAAGACAGTTTAGTCACTTTCTTCTGTATCCTGCAGAATGTCTCACAGACTCTTTCATGAATCAGGAACACCGAAGGATCATCTCACCTTTAGGCAAGTTCAGAAGTCCTCTCTCTGTGGGTTCTTCATGTCCAGTTTATGCAACAGTCCAGGCAAGAGCAGTTTCTTTCCTAAATGGCTAACAAACTCCATAAGGAGCTTCTTCGATGCCCATTTTTCTCTTGAAGTAGCTTAGTGCTGCCAGGAACAGATGTGTCTCATTGTCATGAAAAGCACTAAGTTATTAAAACAACAAAAGCCATATTCTGTAGTCTTTGAAAGATATGAAGAATGCCTATCTGAAATATATCTATGCACATCTAGAAAATCTAACACGACTACAAGCTTGACTATTATCGATGATTATCCATTAACAACCTATATGTCCTAATTATACATTACATTTTTAAATAAACTACACAATCATAATACCTTAATCAAGATCAGAAATACATATACATATAACAAAATTGACATTAAATTTATATCAGCAAAGCAAAATCCATATCAATGCAAATTATTCATATCTATATCATATCCCCCTTTAAATGTAAAAGAACATTTATAAACAATATTTGGGAATATGGGCATAGTTTTTTTGTCTTCAAGCTTCGTCCTGCTCTATGGGGTGCTGTCAATCAGATCTTTCATGGTGTATCCTGTGTACCAGGTTTATTTCAGTTGGCAGTTGAGTAAAGTAATTTTCTGAAGGTGTTCATGGTGACCTTTCAGGAGGGTGTGGTCTATTATACTATATTGGTCTAGAAGCAATCCACAGGGTCTCATCCTCTGTGGAAACAAAAGACTAACCTCTTTTCCAAAGCATCATATCCTTAGACCCAAATTCTGAAGTCAAGATACCTTTATGATATATATGCTGGTTTGACTTTGCAGCACACACAATGAATTGTCTCTATATTTAGCTCCTTCACAGTAAAAAAATTTAAAGAAAACACAATAAAATACATAAACCAGACATTCTGTGAATTTTCCATTTTTACATGGCTTATTTTTTTAATCTATGACTATCTGTACTCTGTCTCTTTAAATACTTCACCCTTTTTTCAAGCATGCCTCTATACTCTTTATTTCTTTTTTTCCTTTAAGCCTACTATGTACCTTTATTCAACAGTGTTACCTATTTGGAGGTCTTTTATGTCTGAATCTGTCCTATTGTGAATCTGTAATTCTTTAGTATCCAGGAGTACTTCTTAAAATGCTAAGCATTTTTTAAAATCTTAAGTTGTGCCATGTAGGAATAATATGGTACTGCCTGTTTCCTGCCCAGTCTAAACCTTAACTGTGCTGTTATTATGATAGTTGGAATAGTTCCTGCATGAGATCAGCACAGTTCAGCATGGCGGAGCTGCTCCTGCTTCAGAACTATTTGGTGCCCCTGAGCCCTGCACAGTTCCAGGCACACAGCAGTCTATATTGCCATCAAGCATGCCATAGTACTTTACTCACAAAACCAAATTCAAATTCTCTGTCTCCTGCATTTTAAAACCACCATGGCTTTTTTACTGTTGCAGCTGCTGAGTGAGGAAAAACTGTGTGGCACAGTGCCAGCAAACAGCAAAAACTCTGTTAAACTCTATTCTTTTTGAAGTTCTCTCAGATTTTACATGGAGTTAGTCATCCACATTGGGCAGCCAATTGTTACAGGAGAGAGGGCCTACTTTTGGTCCCTGCTAGCTTATACCTGACATAATTACACAGAAACTGTATTCATTTAAACATCGCCAGCCAATGGTGGCCGGGACAAAAAGCAGCACACTTGTTCCTCATTACTACAAATTGGCACCCAACGTGGGGCTCGAACCCACAACCCTGGGATTAAGAGTCCCATGCTCTACTGACTAAGCTAGCTGGGTTTCCAGGAGCCATGCAGCCAGGAGCTGGGTGCTGGGCTGCCGGGAATGTCACCCGCTCACCTCCTACTTCAGGATTCTGTATGATACTGTTTTTTTTTTTTTTTTTTTTTTTTTAGATTTTCTGACTGCTAATAAAGAAACTTTAACTGCTAAGACACATCTGATTATAAAAGCTGCCAGATCAAACCAACCCATATATTTTAAAAATGTCTTGATGTTAAAATTATATCAAAGTAATGTTGCTTTAGAGGAGAAGTTATGCTTTTGTTTCTGCAGAAAATGAGAAGCTATGGATTCACTCTGGTTTAAACAAAATCAGGTTTGATTGGGGAAGACCCCTGAAATGCTGGCTAGAAACATAAAAAAATAAACCTAGAGGAACTGTAGAACATGTAATATGTATTTTACCTACTCAAACATAAAACAAAACAAATTAAAAAAATCATCTTTGGCTAACTCATGTACAACATGGAGTCTATAATTGTATTAATAGAAAAATGTATACTACCCTTAAAATTTTATGTAGTTTTAAAACAAGGAGACCAAATGCCAATGACAGCAGAGGGCCCAGGTGAACTAGCATCTCAAAAGGCCTATGCTGCAGTCTCCTCAGAAATCTGCATTCAAAACAGCTTCAAGGCTACTGGCTGAGATGGTCCAGGTCCCCAAAGTTATCAAGCCAAGACCTAACAATTATCCTGATTTTCTCAAGGTTTCCCCTAAAATATCAGCACCCACAGACAAAAAGAAAAAAAATAAGTCTAGAAAACAATGCCCACATTTTCAAAAGATGGATTATGGAAGTTTATTATCATTTAAGGGGGTTTGGATACAAATTGTTTTTGGTCATAGTCAGAAAAAAAAAAGCTAAACAAAAGAGTTAAATTCAAAGATCTATTTCTGGAAGATATAATATAGGAGGTATAATATAGAAGTGATGAGAAAACAGGGTCAATTATTTAATCTACTAACATCCAAAAATTAATTTTTAATCTTAAAATATTGCATAATGGTATGGATTTTGGTTTATTGATACAAAAGTTATTTTTTGCCATAATATATGTATGTTTCTACTCTTGTTTGGGATATTCTGCTTAGGCAATTTACTTAAAATATAATGTAACTAAATATACGTATTGGTAGTGATATATAATAGTCAAACTTAGAATCATATAGATGTGTTTTCAGAGACCTTCAGAATATAGCATTTAAAATATTTAATAACCCAAGGATTTTCATGACATTGAGAGACACCTGCTCCTGACAAAACCAATATACTTCATAAAAGATGATGGGTATTGAAGAAACTCCATATGTAATTTATTTCTTTATTGCAAAAGCTAGTCATTTGGGGGGAAAGAACCTGCTATTTTCTTAATTGCTAACAATATACTGTTTAAACTTTACCAGCAGGATGCAGAAGAAAGGGGATGACAAATTTTGCCAAGACAAGGTAGTACAGTCCTTCTTTTGAATTCCCTACTTTTCAGAAAAGTCTGTAAATTATACCAAGTCTTCATGCCAATGATGGATTCTGCAATGTTACAGAAGAACAGTAGGTAACTGTCTATACACCCCGTTGTCCCTGTTGTTAGATAACATTAAACCCTTCTGGGGTCTTAATTGTAGTTAAAAACTAATCAGACTTAAAGTTTTCTTTACTTATGATAAAAGTTAAATTATATATAAAACTTTGAATTCATAAAGATAAGATAAATAAAAGTATATTTTCTCTAATTTTGTCAAATACAAATAGACTAGAATTTGTATTTAAACTATTAATTGTTTTGTTGTATATAATCTTACTAGGTTAAAGTTAAAAATTTCCTTTTTAACTAGACAGAAATGGGGAAATTCTGTGGATTAAACGTTCTGTATACAGTGAAGATTTGTCATTTGGATTGGTTTTATAAGAAGCTGATTTTCTGGTAGCTAGGTAGGAAGTATAGGCAGGGCAACCAAACTAAGGACACTGGGAAGAAAGAAGAACGAGTGAGAGGAGTAACCAGCCAGATGCAGGAGCAGGAGATGAACATGACATGCTTATGAAGGTACTGCCATGGCACAGAGTTTAAATAAGGAAAATAGGTTAATTTAAAATGTAATATCTAGTTAGCATTAAGCCTGAACTATTGGCTGAGCATAAGTAAAAGTAAGTCTCCATGTTGGTTATTTGAGAGGTTCAAGAGGAGAGGTAACACAATATGACGGAATGTAGATTCATATAAATTGGTTAATTTAAAGTATAAGTAGTAGTTGAGACAAAGCCAAAGCTAAAGGCCAAACTTTCATAATTAATAATAAGTTTCAGTGCATTACGTGTGGTCAGGTGGCCAACAACAACAAAAAGCTTACTACAAGTGTTTCTCAACTTTCCTAATGTTGCAACCCTTTAATATAGTTTGGATGTTGTGGTGAACACAACCATAAAATTATTTTCATTGTTGTTTTAGAACTGTGCTTTTACTACTATTATGAATCATAATATCAATATCTAAAATGAAGGTGGTCTTAGGTAGTCCCTATGAAGAGTTCATTCCACCCTAAAGGGATCAGAATCCAGGTTAATTACCACTTCACTAGATCCATTTAATTTGGGTATTGTGATTTAGCCAAAGCATTAATATATCAGATGTAACATTATTTCAAATATATTTATAAATTATAATAAATATAAATTTAATTATCTTTTGTCAAATGGTATAAAATAGGTCTTAGTTTCATTTCTTATTGCTGTGACAAATACCTGACAAATTCAAGGAAGAAGGGGTTTACTATGGCTCACAGTTCTTGGCTGCCATCCCTCATGATTCATAGGGGATTCATAGTGGCAGAGGCTTGTAGCAGACGGTCAGTTTGAGTCCGTAGTAAAGTAGTACAGCACAGTAAATGAATACATATTGGTGTTCAGTTCACTTTATCTATCTTAAGTAGTCTAGCATCATCCTGCCTATGGAATAATCCCACTCATAATAGTCAGCTCAGCCTACATTAACTGAGTTACAGATATAATCAGTGTTTCATCATGAAAGTGATTCTTGATTTTTTTCAAGTTGAAAATTAAGATTCATCACAACTCCACTGCTTGTTACATTGACATTCAAATACATTATTATGAAGCCATAAATTTCCACTCTTGTCTCTGTAGGCTTGTGAAGATGTTATTAATGTACACATATTCAATCAACTATGAAAGTCTCCATAATATTTAACAACTCCAGTACTTTAAAAGGTCAAGGTTTCTTAACTATGAGCATCTATAAAATAGAAAACAAGTTATAAACTATGTGGAACAGAGGATACATGTCTGTCTTCTAAAGAGGAAGAACCAGGTCATAGCAACAAAATGTCACACCGAGGGAAAACCAAAGTGCAACAGGGAAATGCTCTGGCAAAAAACAAACAAACAAACAAACAAAAAACTTAAGGAAAAAAGGACTCATTTTAACTCAGAGGTCCGGTTATGGTTTATTTTAATGGTGTGCTTACAGTAGCAGTGTACTTTGGGATGTGAATCCCCAGGAAATTAGGTCTCTGGCATATACTGAGAAAGATGAACAACTCCTCCCACAGAAAAGAAGCAGAGTACAGGGAACAGATGCAGCTAGTATTCAACTCACTTCCTCTATATTATACAGTTCAGGATCTTCTGCCTACTGAATGGTTTCACCCTGGTAGACAGGTAGTTCCTCCCCAATGGAATTTCAATCAAGACAATCCTCCAAAGGTCGACCCAGATTCTCATCTCTCTTTTGACTTTAGATTTTTGTCAGTTGATGATTAACACTAACCAAAATAATATATAATAAAATGTGTTTGATATTTACTCTGTTTTGACTGGTGAATAAAGATGAGTGTTTTTGATCCCACATTACATAAAATATCAAAATTATTAATATACATTTTGAAAAAATACTAAAAGCCAATTTATACATATTTCTTTGTTTTTCTGAAGTTCATCCCTGGAACTTCAGTATCATTTTCTTACAACCATAGAAATGTGATTCAAAGTACTAATAATAATCTACATAAATTTGCAGTATTTTTATATAATTAATTTACTGTGAATTAACTTACATTATTGCAAATATAAAGCTGGTTAGTTTCAGGGTTTTTTATGTCAAGTTACATATCTTTGAATGGTTTACTGCCATCCTTAAGTATAGAAAACTTGAACAACTTAAAAAATCAATGACGCTTTAAAAACTCATCAGAGACCACTCAAGCTGTAAGTTAAAGAGACATCTGGGAAACTAGAGAGTTAAATCAATTCTGAGTCACAACCAACACATACTTCCCTGTAACACAAAACCCTTAAATATTTTTTTTATTTATTTTTCCATACATTGTTGAACATAATTAAAGAAATAAATTTTTTTTCCTTTCTTCCCCTTCTCCCGGTCCCCTCCCACTACCCCCCCACCCCTCCTCCCTCCCCCTTCTTCCTTGAAAGAGGGCATGGTGCCCTGCCCTGTTAGAAGTCCAAGGCCCACCCCCATCCCTCCTGGCCTAGGAAGGAGTGCATTCAAAAAGACTCGGTTCTCAAA
>PVIU01028269.1:0-19206 GCA_004026605.1 Ondatra zibethicus | reverse complement strand
TGTATGTTGGGGGGTTGATGACCTTACAGGTAGAATTGGCTTTAGGAAACCCGGGAGGGGAACAGTGCAGTAACCGTGCTTATTATACTGCCACTCTGCTTCCAATGATGTAACCTCTGCTCTTATCCTGTACTTTCTGTCTGATTTCCTTAATGGCAGCATCCAGCCACTGGAGATGTCCCAGGGCAGCTGAAAAAATTGTGGAGAAGAAAAGAATGAACACAATAATTACCTTTTCCTCTAGGGTTCTAACTGGCCAGGGAAAGACTAGAGAAATTGTCACCCAGCAATATCTAGGCATGAAGATAGGAGACATAGAATTAAAGGGAGAAAATCTAGGTGCTTTTTGCTTTTTCATAGAATTTCTCATTGGGATTCACCAATCTTACTTGTCTTTGGGGGGTACTATAGGAATCACGTCATAGCCAGGCGGTGGTGGCACACACCTTTAATCCCAGCACTCGGAGGCAGAGGCAGGGGGATCTCTATGAGTTCGAGGCCAGCATGATCTACAAGAGCTAGTTCCAGGACAGGTTCCAAAGCTATAGAGAAACCCGGTCTCAGAAACCACCTGTCTTTTCTGAGTAGTCCCCCCATATCCTCTGAGTACCAAGTAAATGAAAACACTTCCTCAGTTCACATGACAATAAATTTGTGAATGCTTTTTTTAAAAAAAAAAGTATTTTTTTCAGTTCTCTGAAAACACCATGTACATGGCATACCATTTAATTCCAATACCATGCTAAGCAAAGCTAGTAAAGGTTCCACAGTTTAAGGACTGAGTATCACAAGATTGTCTCCAGTGTAAGATGACAATCACACATGGGGAATCTTTGGGTTACTAGCCCTTCTCTCTGACTTGGCTACTAATCCCTGCTTTCTACAGCCATTTTCATGTTCAGGAATTTGTTGCAAATACTCAAAAGAAGCCATGGAAACCCTTTGATGTTACTAGTTTATAATAAAATTTTCTAAAGTCTATGAGTGACAAGGTAGATGAGGTAGTACTCGGGCCAGTGCCTAGAAGGGTACAAGATACAGGAGGTGCTGTCCCCAAGGAGTTGCAGTGCCCTACCGTTTGAGTACATAAATGCATTCACCAATCAGGAAATTTTCCAGTTTCTTTTACTTAAAATCATTAAAGAAGTTCAGTTATATAGACCATTAATTAAATAACTGACCACTCACTGGTGATTAACTTAATCTCCAATTCCCATTGAGCCCCTGAAAGTTAGGAGATGTGGCTCTCTAAGCATGTCCTGTATGGTTTCTTTGTTTTTGTTTTTGTTGGCTGGGGACCAGCCCTATCTTAATGCTACCTAGAAAGCTTAGTCACTGTCATCTCATCAGCATGCAAGTTTGAATACTTGAGAGATTCCAAGACTCTTTTCCTCTGAGAATCTCATGTATTATGGAGCAAGGAACTAAGGCCAAATGTTAAGACATGCCCATATTGTATCTGTTACTGAGGAAACTCTAAGACTTTATGAGTTCTGTGCTAGGAGCTGAGAATGAAAATTCCTGCCTCCTCTCTGATTTTTGGCAGATAATAGTTGTTCATATTTATAGGGTACACTGTGATAATTCAATACATGTGCATAATGTGTCATGATGAAATCAGTATAGTTAACATTCCCATCTCCTGAAGCATTTGTTGTTATTCTTTGCCTTCCTTTCAACAGAATTCTTGTAATATTAGTATTGGTTCAGTGTTGAGGTGTTCCTCTCAAGAGCTGTTTTCTCCTGTGTTCCTTTTAGAGAAGATTGCAAGCATGGTGTGGCATAGTAAAGACTATCTGATCTCTATCCCTGGTTCTCGACACAGAGCCTTGAAATTTCCTGACATATAAGAGTAATAAGGTGTCTTCGTTGTGCTGTAGGATGTGAACAGTCACAGAAGGAAATATTCTATTAGTAGCACTTTGGAATTTGGGGCTAGCTCAAGGTCCAAGGAGGAAAGTGGGACTAAGTACTGAGTTCAGTCACAGTAGCACTTAATAATGCTAATATAAATGAATCCCTCCCAAAACACTTAACTTCAGAGTGTTAGGGAATTTGTTTACTTTCTGTATAAGTATGAGAATTTAAGCTGATATTGTAGCATCCAGGTAGAAAGCAAGGTATAGATGGTGGCACACACTTGTAAACCCAGGGCTGAGAGGCTGAAAACAGGAGGCCAACACAGAAGGAACCCCAAGGCTTTCTCTCCAGTCAGTTTAGCCAATTGGTGAGTTGCAGGTTTAGTGAGATATCATGTCTCCAGAAATAAGGCAGAGAGCAGTAGATGATTCTCCATATTGGCCTCTTGCCAGACATGCTTGCAAATGATACATGTATACATGTTTACCATAATCCCCACATATGCACGCTAAAAGTAAATTAAAATTTCTTATTTTCAAGGCTAAGTAGAAGTCCCTGGTTCATAACCATATTGTTACGTAGAAAAGGGAGATACACTCTGTCTCCATATGGAATGGGCAGAAAAGCTGTGGTTAAGACCCTTCCATACTTTATCTTATGTGAATTATTCCAGTGAATTATAAAACCCCATGTTGGAACCATTACATTTATAACTAGTCAGTAGGAAGTATGGATGACTGATAATCAAGACCGGCATCGATCTCACTGACTAATGGTGATCATCTTGGTGACAGTGTTCTTCAATATCTGGAGTCTGACTCCAGCTCTAGGTGATTGATTTTAAAGACTTGATGTAAGAACGATTATGCCACTATCTACAGTTTTAGAAGGCACTTCCAAATTAATATCTGTAAAGCCAACATCTGATCCTACACATCTTAGATTGTTATACTGGAGGAAAGCACTTGCCTGTGTAGTATACGTAACAATATGGTATGTGACTTTGTGTAATTTAGGTAGTTTCTAATGTTACCAGTTTTACATTTTATCAGCACCCATTCAGCCTGGATAGCTTGTCAGTATTATATTAGTGTTGGTGGAACTTAAATTTTTAACCTGGCAGGTTATGGCTAGGTTCCATAGCTACTGCCAAGCAAATATTTAACCCATTCACAACTACCAAATTTTTTATTACAGCTACATAACAGACGTGTTGATGCACATATGTGCCTGTGCTAATAGGGAAAGATAAGTCATCATTTGATTACTCCTTGGGTATTTGGAGAGGGCAGAATAATCTCTCAGATTTTTTTCCAGTTATGAATACTTTTAAGCTTTCTTCTCTCTAGTTCTCTCTTTTACTTGGAAGACAGTGTTACAATTTGGAAATAGAAAGGTTGAGCTTTAAGAAATGCCAGTGAACCTTGAAAACCAGTTGATATAGATGAGATCTGACTGAAGGTTGTTCTTTTGAAATTGATGCAGGATTAAGGACTATAATAGCATTTCACCCATGCTAGGAGAAAACATTCCTTTATAACTGGAAAGATGACAAATCTCCTTTGATGATAACATATTAGAGCAGGTAATATTTGAACTGCTCCTGATGTTACATAAAATAGCCTATAATATTTCTCCAAAAGGGTGAGAGAAGACTATGAATGATGAGATTTTTATTCTAATCTAAGGGAAGGGATCTGATGGAGACATCCCATTTAGGGCCTAGTGTTCCAAGGTCTCTCACTCTCTGCATAATGTCGGGCTGTGGGTCTCTGCATTTGTTCCCATCTGCTGAAGGAGGATGTTTTTCTGATGATGGCTGAGCAAGGCACTGGTTTGTGAGCATAGCAGAATATCATTAGGAGTCATTTTATCACTATATATTTTTTCTTGTTTTAGACTCACATTATTTGGTTTTGTTCTATGTCCCTGTGCTATCTAGTCTCTGGTACTTGATCATCCAAGAAGTGTTAGATAAGGGTTCTATCTTGTGGAGTAGGCCTTAGGTCAAATCACTTATTGGTTGTTACTCCCACAGGCTTCGTGACACCATTGCCCTAGCATGTCTTGCAAACAGGACCACATTGTAGTTTAAAGGGTTTGTGACTGGCTTGATGTTTGTGTTTCTCTTTTGATAGTATATAGAGTAGCATACTTAACCAAAGACCAACTTGACATCTTCAGGTTCAGTAAGTTGTGTAGGTGTTGTCTTCAGCAATAGGGCCTTTCTCTCAGTTTGTGGAGAGCAACCTATAGTCTTGGCAACAGCCTGGGTTGTTTATGGATATCCATGGGGATTTTTGGACAGCTCAATTAAATGTAACCTAATCCCAGTACTGGAAGCTTCATTTGGTGACAAAAGATGGTCAGTTGGGACTCTGTCTTCCCCATTATTGGCAATTTCATTTAGATGACCTTCATATATATGTATGAGTATGTGTATATTTGTAGAAACTTGCTATATTAGGTTTCCATACTACCCCTCAAATGCCCCTTAATTTTTTTTCTCTCTCTCTACATTCCCTCACACAATCCCCCTCTATCCTCCCTGTCCCGACTCGACCCTCCCATTCCTGCCCCCACTTCCATTCATATCTATCTATTCTTTTTCTCTTTCCTAAAGAGATATAGCTGTTCCTAATCTATTACTCTATACCTGCCCTCTACAGCTCTATGGATAAAGATTCACATATATATCCCACTAAATCAACTACGCAGGGCTCATAAGGGCTCACAGAGACTGAAACAGCAAGCATGGGGCCTACATGGGTCTCCACCAGGTCGTCTGTGCATATATTATGGTTGTGTAGTTTTCTGGTGGGAGTTCTAAAAGTGGGATCAGATGTGTCTCTGAGTCTTCTGCTTGGTCTTGGGACTCTTTTCCTTCTATTGGGTTGCATTATCCAGCTTCATTATGAGTGCTTTTACTATGTCTTACTGTATCTTGTTTTGTCCTGTTTGACTATTATCTCTTGGAGGCCTACTCTTTTTCTGAAGTGGATCTTGCTGAGAGCAGAGGTGGTAGGGAGCTGGGAAGAGTGGAGGAAGGGAAAACTGTGGTTGGGATGTATTGTATGAAAGAAGAATCTATTGCCAATAATAAAAAAGATTCTGCTTATGAATGAGATCATGTAGTATTTCTGTGCCTTATTTATTTCTCTTAACATAGTGGATACCAGGTTATTTTTTTTCCTTTTTTTTTTTCGGTTTTTCGAGACAGGGTTTCTCTGTAGCTTTGGAGCCTGTCCTGGAACTAGCTCTTGTAGACCAGGCTGGCCTCGAACTCACAGAGATCAGATAACAGGTTCTTTTAAGGTATTGTGATCGAGTTTCATTTTTTAAACACTGAATTGCATTTCATTCTGTATATATGCTATCTTCCTTATCTGTTTATCCATTGATGGACAGTTACTTTGATTTTTTTTGTATTAACTCTTACAAATAATACTGCTAAATAAATAATTAACTTATAGACTTATATGAATAGCAGTAGTAGGATTGTTGGGTCACATGGCATTTTCTTAAGACACTCTTTTTATATACTAACCCTCACTGTCTTTTGTCATTTTGATAATAGCCATTCTGACTGGAATCATGATGTGCTAGTTGATTTTTGTCAACTTGACACAAACCTTGACATATTTGGGGAGAGGAACCTCAATTAGAATATACCTTCATTAGATTACATGTAGGCAAGCTTGTGGGTCATTTTCTTGGTTAGTGAGTGATACAGTCTTTAATATATTTTAAGTTGATTTTGTTTTGTATATGCCAAGAAATGAGGTTCTAGTTTCATTTTTTTCTGCAGGGTGATACCTAGTATTCCCAGTACCCAAATTGAAAAGATTATCAGTTTTTAAAAGAAATTTTAATTACATTTCTTTCATTGTGTGTGTGTGTGTGTGTGTGTGTGTGTGTGTGTGTGTGTGTGTATGGGGGCTTGTGTTTGTGTATTTTTGAGGGAGATTCACGTGGAGGTCAGAGGACAACTTTCAGGAGTCGGTTTTTCTTTCCATCATGTGGATCCTGGGGATTGTCTGTTGCAGAATATTTGTGTACACTGTAAAGATGTGTCTCTTCCTAAGGCAGCTTCTGATTGGTTTAATGAAAAGCTGAATGGCCAACAGGTAGGCAGGAAAAGTATAAGCAGGTCTTCTGGGCAGAGAGTGAACTATAGGAAGAAGAAAGGCGGATTCTCTAGTGAGACACCAGGGAGACAGTGAAGAGGTTGGACATCCAGTACAAAGTAGAGGTAATTGAGCCACAGGCAAAACGGAAATTAATAAAAGCTGGGTAATTTAAGTTATAAGAGCTAGTGGGACAAGCTTAACGTAAGACCAAGCTTTCATAGTTAATAATAAGTCTCCGTGCCATTATTTGCTGGCTGGCGGTCCACAGAAAATCTGACAAGAATGCTGGCTACAATTGGCAGGTTTGGCAATAAGTGCCTTTGCCTGCTGAGCTGTCTTGCCAGCCCCTGTGTTCTTTCCCTATTGTGTATTCTTAGCACCTTTGTAAAAAATTCAGTTGGCTATAGATGCACAAATTTCATGCTAGGCTTTTTAATCCTTTCCAGGTGTCTGTTTTGATGCCAATATCATACAATTGATAACTGTAGGTTTATAGTCTGTTTTAGCTTGGGTACTAGCTTTGTTCTTTTTATGCTATTTGGCTTCAGATAACAAGTTCTTTTGTTGTTTTATTATAAATTTATTTTCATATATTTTAATTAAAATAAAATTTTATCACTTTGTCCCTTCTCTTTGTTCCCTTCAGTCCTTCACAAGTTCCCTCTGTCCAACTCCTTCCAAATACCCACACTCTCAAATTGATAGCCTCTTCACTGATTATTATCGCTGTGTGTATGTGTGTGCATGCTTGCACATGTACAAATATATAAGTACTTCTCCTTGGATATGTTTTTATTTAGTGTGTATATGATTGCAGGGCTGACCACTTTTTATTGGACAGCCCATTAGTTGACTCATCCATGGGACAGGCCAGTTCTCCCTCTCTCAGGAGTCATCATCATGCCTGTAGTTCCTTGCCCCACCATGTGATCCTGGGAGATGTTGCCCCATCTGCCTTAGCATGTCTATTGATATTGCCATTTTACAGATCTTGTTCATGCATCCATTTCTTTGAGAGACTTCCTGGTACTCTGGTTTTAAAAATCTTTACCTCTTCCATGATGTTTCCTGAATCATAGATGAAGGAGGAACTGTGGGGTGTGTGTGTGTGTGTGTGTGTGTGTATTATACACATAGACATATATATGTATATATAGGGATGATGCTCCCCAGGATTCTTGATCTCTGCATGTGTCCAGTTGTATCTTTCTGTGATGATGTCCATTTGCTGACAAAAGAAGCTCCTTTGATGAGGGGTGGTAGCTACACTTACTTAGCTTCTGCAGTTACTCCATGTTATATACTCATTCATGAAGATTTAGAGCTAGAAATTGCAGATGAGAGAGAATATGTAACATTTGCATTTCTGGGTGTGAGTTACTTCACTCAATACAATCATATATATCTATCCATTTTAGGTCTATCCATTTACCCACAAATTTCATTTTTCTTCATAGCTGCATAGTGTTTCATTGTATGCATATCTTCATTATCCATTAATTTACTGGAGTATATTTAGATTGTTTCTAGTTCCTAGTTATTGCGATTAGGGTGGCAGTGAGCATGGCTGAACAGTTATCTGTGGAGTGGGATTTTGAATACTTTGGACATATGCCAAGGAATGATATAGCTGGGTCATGGTAGATTTATTTTAAGTTTTTTGAGAATTCTCCATATTGGTTTCCAGACTGGCTGCAGCAATATGCATTCCCACCAACAATGAATGAGGGCTCCCCTTTTCTCACAAGCATGCCAACATTTGTTGTCATTTGTTTTCCTTATCTTAGCCATTCTGACTGGGGAAAATGAAACACCAGAGTTTTAATTTGCAGTTCCTTAATTTATAAGTATGATGAACAATTTTGAGGTATTTCTTAGCCATTATTTTATTTCTTCTATTGAAACCTCTCTGTTTAGATTCCTAGCCCATTTTTAATCAAGTCATTTATTTCCTTGACTTTTTTGAGTTCTTTGTATACTCTGGATATTAATTCTTAGTCATATGTATAGATGGAAAAGATTATCTCAATTCTGTGTGTTTCTTCTTCACTCTGTTGATCATTTCTGTTCAGAAACGTTTTAGCCTTATGAGTTTTCCACTTCTCAGTTGTTGGCCGTAAACCCTTGGCAATTGAGTCCTATTCAGAAAGTTCTTTCCTAACTTAAGTTTTGTGCCTGCATTTTCTTCCAGAACTTTTAGCATTTCAGGTTTCAAATTGCGGTCTTTCATTCACTTGGAGGTAATTTTTGTGCAGGGTGATAGATATGAGTCTAATTTCATTTTTTCTGCCTGTGGACACCCAGTTTTCCCTGCACCATTTCTTGAAGATGATATATTTTCTTTAGTGTACATTTTATTGCCTCTTTGTCAAATATCAGGTAGCTATAGGTATAGTGCTCATGTTTGAGTCTTCTGTTTTCTTTCATTACTTTACAAGTCCTTTTTTTGCCCATATCATATTGTATTTATTACTACAACTCTTTAATAGATCTCGAAGTCTGGAATGGCAATCTCTCCAATACTGTTCTTTTTGTTCAGTATTGTTTTGGCTATCCAGGGTCTTTGGGGTGCAATGTAGCATGAACAATAAAAACTGAGAGACAGAAATTGGGGTTAAACTTGAAAGCCAGAAAAGCAAAGCCACTAGAGAAGTCTTACCTCTACCAAGGCTAGGCAACCATAAACTGAACTGACTAAGCCCCTCTCTCCTTTCATTTTATATTCCCTCTACTGCTGGGATTAAAGATGTGTGACTCCCCAGTACTGGAATTAAAGGTGCGAGCTACCACCACCTGGAATTGTTTCTGCGTTGATCTTGTGTAGTCCAGGGTAGCCTTGAACTCACAGAGATCCATCTACCTCTCCCGAATCCTGGGACTAAAGGTGTGTGTCACCATTACCTGACCTCTAATGGTTTAGCTTTGCCTCTGATCTTCAGGCAAGATTTATTTATTAAAATACAAATAATATACCACCACAGTTCAATATAAATTTTAACATAGTTTTTACTATTTCTATGAAAAATGAGATGGGGATTATTACTGGGATTGCATTGAGTTTCAAATGCCTTTCGTTATATAAATTTTAACATAGTTTTTACTATTTCTATGAAAAATGAGATGGGGATTATTACTGGGATTGCATTGAGTTTCAAATGCCTTTTGTTAGAGTGGTCATTCTCACATTCTTCCCTCTCCCTGTTCTACCATCTTGCTAGTTTTCTTTCTTTTCTCAGGCTCATTTCCACTTTCACATCTTATATATATATATATGCTTTATCCAGCACTTTGGATAGCCTGACTCTATCACAGCCCTAACTCCTGCTGGCTGTTTAATATAGGGAACAAGCCTGTACTTTGACCTAGGCTCCAGTTTGACATTTAAGGTTATGGACTACACCCTGTACTTCAGCCCAGCTGTGGTACCACCATTTGATATTAGGGGCTGTGCCCATATTCAGGCCCAAGCTCCCCATTGCCATTTGATGTTTGGTAGGCCCAATTTGAGGTATGATGTGCCTCCATCCCTTGTCATCTTATGAGGTCACAGGGACATTTAAGAATCTGACTCCAGAACTAGTCTCTACCCAGTGATTACTTATTTATGTCATACCCAAGGGTCAGTGTAGCAACCTATGACTGGTCCTTTGCCATCTATGCCTCCTCCTTCAATATCCTATTATATTTAAAGAATACAAGCTATCCTAGTTTACAGTTTCTAGGACTCAGCCTCCCAAGAGATAAGATGGCTTTACATTATGTGAGTGCAAATCTTTGTTTCTTTCTTTCCAGTATACCTTTAAACAAAACTCTCATATATTCCTCCTATGTGTTTTTAATTTGTTTCTTAGTTCCTAAGTACGTTCCCTTCCTTTATATCCTGTCAAGCAGCAATCTAATGCTAGTCACTAACCCAACTATGATTTCTTTCTTCTTTCCCTGAATTTTCTCCTCTCATATCCACAGTAACTAACATATTACCACATACTATTAGTGTCCCTTTATTTTCCAAATTAAGACTTAATAAAGAACTGTTTTGTAATCAACTGATTCTCATTGTTCATTGTGCGTTTACTACTGGCCAGTGAGTATAGTTACAAACAGTACTCAAGCCACAATGGAGTCTAAGGATACAACCTGGTTCCCTGAGTAGCAATCTAAAAGAGGAAAACACGACCTCAACACTACTACAGTCTAGTCTCTCATGAACACTTCAGACACTTTCACTAAAAATAAAGTGACCTGAATTAAACAACAATAACAAGATTCTCTAATGCTAACCAATGCTCTAATCCCAGGTGGGCAGGGTCCAGTGCAAAAGCTCAAGACAACTGGTCTCCTCCAAAAATAACTAATTCTATAGTAATGGCTCCAGTGAAAATAATTAAACAAAGTTCCTGACACACAGTTTAAAAAGGTCATAATAAATATTTTCAAACAACTCAAAGAGGAAACTAAATATATTCCAAGAGATCATAAACAATTAGTTGGATGAGAAGAGGAAATCAAGATGTAGATATAAAATTCAATAAAGAGATAGAAATGCTGTGAAAAATTTAAACTGGATTGATATTGGAATGTGAGGATCTGGAGGAGGTAGAGCTGAGAAGCAGGTGCTGCTGATGGATATGATATAAATACACTGTATTCATGTATGAAATTATTAAATAAAAATGAAATTTAAGTTTCAATGGAGAACCTAATGAATAGAATGGGTCATAAGAAGAATATAAATGTGTGGATGAAGACACACTAGTGGGATTGGAATTAGACTCAGTTAAAGTCCATGGTATATGAATGGAACATGCAAGATCTTTAGGACACCATGAAAAGACAAAATGTATTAATTATAAGCATAGAAGAAGGCATTTCATGTCAAATAAATATTCTCAATAAAATCATAGAAGATAATTCCCCAAATCTAGAGAAAGATGCACATCTAGATACAAAAAGCTCATTGGACACCAACTAGATAGGACCGGAAAGAAAAATCCCCATGCCATATCTAAATCCCTATGCCATAGCTAAAATAGACAGAGCACAGAAAGTGTATTCAAAGCTGCAAAAGAGAAGACCCAGTTCACATATAAAGATAGGCCATAGGAATAAATGCTGACTTTTCAATGGGAACCTTATAAAAGTAAGAAGGTCTTGAAAGAATATATTTTAATTTCTGAAAAATCAGAATTGCCAATCTAATCTTATATGCCTGGCAAAACTATATACTGTAATTGAGGGAGAAATAAAAATTTCTGCAAAAATGCAGTCTAAAGGATTTTATAACCACCATGACAGCCCTATAGAGGATACTCAAAAGAATATTTCAGAATTAAGAGGAAAATAAACACATCTGAGAGGCTACCGAGAAGCTAGTAAACAGATTAAGATAACGGTTAGACAAAAGATGTCTGAACTGAGGTGGCTTAGCAGTGAAGGGCATGCACTGCTCTTGCAAAGGACTGGGATTCAGTTCCAGCACCCATATCATGTGGCTCACAACTGCCACTAATTCCTGACCCGGGATCCTATGCGCCTTTCAACATTTGAGGATACTGTACTCAATATGCACAAGATCACATAGAGATTCACATATACACATATTAAAATTATTTTTTAAAAAAGACTGAAACACCCAAAACTACAAAATTAACAAAACGACAGGAATCAATATACACCTTTCAATAATAACAATATTAATAGTCCAGTTCTCTCCATCAAAAGACACAAGCTAGCAAATTGTATTACAAAACAAGATCTCTCTTTTTTTCTGTCTTGTTCCTCTGACTCTTAATAGTTTTCTACTTCCTCTTCTGAGATGTTGCCTGAGCCTGCTGTGTAGAGCTTATATTGTAGATTAGCAACTGAGGCTAACCACCCGATGATCATTTGTTCTCAGCACAAATGTGCCGAGATTTAATTGCAGATTTAGTAGTTCCATCGGCAGTTAAAAACGTTTCTTTGAGGAGAGTAGAAAGCTACACTTATGTGTGGGCATAAGGATGAGGATTTAGAATGCAGTTAGAAATTATACTGAGTTAGCAATTATCCTAAAGAAAGGAGTGTTTGTCAGTTGATTAAAGACTTTGGTGTTTTCTTACTTTTAAGCAGGTGTAATCACTCTTCCCTCCTGTTCCTATAGAATGTGAGCATAGTTTGGTCTAGCTCTATGCAGTACTGCTGTTCTTAAGATGTGTTGATTTCTTTCAAGAGACCATGAGCTCCTTTTTAATTGTTTTTATTGAGCTATATATTTTTTCTATTCCTCCCTTTCCCCTCCCCTCCCACCCTCTCCCATGGTCCCCATGCTCCCAATTTACTCAAGAGATCTTGTCTTTTTCTACTTTCCATGTCGATTAGATCTATATATGTTTCTCTTATGGTCCTCATTGTTGTCTAGGTTCTCTGGGATTGTGAATTGTAGGCTGGTTTTCTTTGCTTTATGTCTAAAAGCCACTTATAAGTGAGTACATAATGATATTTGCCTTTCTTGGTCTGGGTTACTTCACTCAATATGATGTTTTCTAGATCCATCCATTTGCTCGCAAATTTCAAGCTGTCATTATTTTTTCTGCTGTGTAGTACTCCATTGTGTAAATGTACCACATTCTCCTTATCCATTCTTTGGTTGAGGGGCATTTAGGTTGTTTCCAGATTCTGGCTATGACAAATAATGCTGCTATGAACATAGTTGAGCACATGTCCTTGTGGTACAATTGAGCATCCTTTGGATATATACCCAAAAATGGTATTACTGGGTCTTGAGGAAGATTGTTTCCTAATTTTCTGAGAAATCACCATATTGATACCCAAAGAGGCTGTACTACTTTGCAATCCCACCATCAATGGAGGATTGTTCCCTTAACCCCACATCCTCTCCAGCATAAGTTGTCATCAGTGTTTTTGATCTTGGCTGTTCTTACAGGTATAAGATGGAATTTCAGAGTTGTTTTGATTTGCATTTCTCTGATGGCTAAGGGAGTTGAGCACTTCCTTACGTGTCTTTTAGCCATTTTAGATTCCTCTGTTGAGAGTTCTCTGTTTAGGACTATACCCCATTTATTATTGTGTTATTTGATCTTTTGATGACCACTTTCTTGAGTTCTTTGTATATTCTGGAGATCCGTCCTCTATCCTATGTGGGGTTGGTGAAGATCTTTTTTTTATTCTGTAGGCTGTCTATTGACTGTGTCCTTTGCTTTACAGAAGCCTCTCAGTTTCAGGAGGTCCCATTGTAGGGTAAAAAGGCCAACTGGTGCGGGAAACCAACCAATCACCAAGCACCCTGACTCTGAACCCAGAGTCAGAGAAAGAAACACACCCTGTATTTGAGACCTGGGCCAGGGAGAGAAACATCTTTATCCCTGAACCCAGGACTAAACACACATGCCCTGGCTCTGAAACTGGTGTCAAAGGAACACACTTTGTTCCTAGAATTAGAGTCAGTGAAGGAAATATGCCCTAGTCGTAAGAGTAGAGTGAAAAAGCTAAAAAGAACCAGTGAAAGAAACACAGTTTGGCCATGAAGTCAGAGCTATCTCTGCCCCAGCTAAATTTACCAATCCCTGAGCAGGAAAACTAACCAATCCCCCTTCTCCCTGGGAAAACGCTGCCCCTAAGAAGCCCTATATAAGCCTCTCAGCCCCTTCAGTTAAGAGCTGCCATTAATCCCTTCCTGGCAGAGGCAGCAGCTCTCCTGGACTCCTCCTTCCCAAATAAATCTTTTTCTCAAAAGAGTCTTGGGTGACGACCTTCCTTCATTCACAGCGCAGAGCAGGAGAACCTGGCTGGGACGTCCCTTAGGGGACAGAGCTGAAAAACCTTGCTGAGACGCTCCCTAGGGGGCCTCAGCAAGGAGGCAGAGCAGAACAGAAGATTCTTGCTAGGAAGCTCCTTAGAGGGCTGAGTAGGGCCAGCAAAGGAAAAGCAACTTTTCACCAGAGCCTGAGGAGGAGATTGCTACATTTATGGCTTCCCCTAGCAGGGTGTTAGCAGAAGAAACATCTTGGGCCAGAGAAGAAGCAGATAGCTCTGCTAGGACGCTCCTGTAAGGGAACAGAGCAGAGCTCGCCTGTAGCGGCTCTCCAGGAGAAGAGCAGGATCCCTATATCCTGCAGGGAGACCGTCCCTCACCGCACCCCAGCTTCAGGTAGCCTGGCAGCCCAATAGTCAGGACACCCTTCGTCCAGGGCTGAGCTGTCCCCTTGCAGCTCCAGCTCCAGCCTCCAGAGCTGTCCTATTGCAGCTCTACTCCCCCCTCCCCCCACCAGAGCTGTCCTATTGTGGCTCTAAGTAGATCCTGGCTTCCCAATAAGTCAGGATATCCCTGCATCACTACAGTACCACATTCCCCTACACCCACTTATTAATTGTTTCTCTCAGTGTCTGTGTTACTAGTGTTGTATTTAGGAAGTGGTCTCCTGTGCCATTGCGTTCAAGTGTACTTTCCACTTTCTCTTCTATGAGGGTCAGTGTGGCTGGCTTTATGTTGAGCTCTTTGATCCATTTGGATTTGAGTTTTGTGCATGGTGATAGATAAGGATCTATTTTTCATTCTTCTACATGTTGATATCCAGTTATGCCAGCACCATTTTTTGAGTATGCTTTCTTTTTTCCATTTTATATACTTTTTGCTTCTTTGTCAAAAACGAGATGTTCGAAGGTGTGTAGATTAATATACGGGTCTTCAATTCAGTTCCATTGTTCCTCCTGTCTGTTCTTATGCCAGTACCAGGCTGTTTTCAGTACTGTAGCTCTGTAGTAGAGTTTGAAGTCAGGGATTGTGATACCCCCAGAAGTTCCTTTATTGTACAGGATTGTTTTGGCTATCTGGGTTTTTTGCTTTTCCATATGAAGTTGAGTACCGTTCTTTCAAGGTCTGTGAAGAATTTTGTAGGGATTTTGATGGGCATTGCATTGAATATGTAGATTGCTTTTGGTAAGATTGCCATTTTTACTATGTTAATTCTACCTACCCAAGAGCATGGGAGATCTTTCCACTTTCTGGTGTCTTCTTCAATTTCTTTCTTCAAAGATTTAAAGTTCTTGTCATACAGGTTGTCCACTTGTTTGATTAGAGTTGCTCTGAGATATTTTATGCTATTTGTGGCTATTGTGAAGGGCAATGTTTCTCTGATTTCTTTATCAGTCCATTTATCACCTGTGTAAAGGAGGGCTACTGATTTTTTGAGTTTATCTTGTATCCTGCTACATTACTGAAGGTGTTTATGAGATATAGAAGTTCCTTGGTAGAATTTTTGGGGTCCCTTATGTAAACTATCATATCATCAGCAAATAGTGAGAGTTTGACTTCTTTTCTGATTTGTATCCCCTTGATCTCCTTTTGTTGTCTTATTGCTGTAACTAGAACATCAAGTACTCTATTGAATAGATATGGAGAGAGTGGAAAACCTTGTCTTGTTCCTAATTTCAGTGGGATCGCTGTGAGTTTCTCTCCATTTAGTTTGATGTTGGCTGTTGGCTTGTTGTATATTGGCTTTATTATGTTTAGCTTTGTTCCTTGTATCCCTGCTTTCTCCAAGACTTTATCATGAAGGGATGTTGTATTTTGTAGAAAGCTTTTTCAGCATCTAATGAGATTGATCAAGTAGTTTTTTTTTCAGTTTGTTTTTTTATGGTGGATTACATTGACAGATTTTCGTATGTTGAACCATCCCTGCATCTCTGGGATGAACCCAACTTGATCATGGTGGATGATTTTTCTGATGTGTTCTTGGATTTGGTTTGCCAGTGTTTTATTTAGTATTTTTGCATCAGTGTTCATGAGGGAGATTGGTCTGTAATTCTCTTTCTTAGGAATGTCTTTCTGTGGTTTGGGTATCAGGGTAATTGTAGCCTCATAAAAAGAGTTTGGCACTGTTACTTCTGTTTCTATTGTGTGGAACAATTTGAGAATTATTGCTATTAGTTCTTTGAAAATCTTGTAAAATTCTGAGCTGAGACCATCTGGCCCTGGGCTTTTTTTTTTTTACCGTGGGAGAGTTTTGATGACTGTTTCTATTTCTTTAGCAGTTATAGGTCTATTTAATTTGCTTATCTGTTCTTGATTTAATTTTGGTAAGTGATATTTGTCCAGAAAATTGTCCATTTCCTTTAAGTTTTCAAATTTTGTGGAGTACAGGTTCTTGAAATATGACCTAATGTTTCTCTGGATTTTCTTCATGTCTGTTATGTCCCCCTTTTCATTTCTGATTTTGTTAATTTGGATATTCTCTCTCTGCCTTTTGGTTAGATTGGATAAACGTTTGTCTATATTGTTGATTTTCTCAAGGAGCCAACTCTTTGTCTCATTGATTCTTTGTATTGTTTTCTTTGTTACTATTTGTTGATTTCAGTTCTCAATTTGATTGTTTCCTGCTGTCTAGTTCTCTTGGGTGAGTTTGCTTCTTTTTGTTCTAAAGTTTTCAAATGTTCTGTTAATTCTCTAGTGTGGGATTTTTCTAGCTTCTTTATGTAGGTGTTTAGTGCTATGAACTTTCCTCTTAACACTGCTTTCATTGTATCCCATAAATTTGGGTATGTTGTGTGGTCATTTTCATTGAATTTTAGGAAGTCTTTAATTTCTCCCTTTATTTCTTCCTTGACCCATTGATGATTCAGGTGAGCATTGTTTAATTTCCATATGTTTGTGGGTTTTCTGGAATTAGTCTTGCTGTTGACTTCTAGTTTTAAAGCATGGTGATCTGATAAGGTACATTGGGTTATTCCAATTTTTTTTTTGTATTTGTTGAGGTTTGTTTTGTTACTGAGTATGTGGTCAATTTTTGAGAAGGTTCCATGAAGTGCTGAGAAGAAGGTATATTCTTTTCTGTTTGGATGGAATAATCTATAGATGTCTGTTAAGTCCATTTGAACCATAACATCTGTTAGTTCCCTTATTTCTCTGTTAATTCTCTGCCTGATAAACCTGTCTAGTGGTGAGAGTGGGTGTTGAAGTCTCCCAGTATTAGTGTGTGGGGTTTAGTGTGTGATTTAAGCTTTAGAAGTGTTTCTTTTACATATGAGGGTGCCTTTTTATTTAGGGCATAGATGTTCAGTATTGAGATTTCCTCTTGATGTATTTTTCCTGTGACTAATATGAAATGTCCTTCTTTGTCTCTTTTGATTGATTTAAGTTTGAAGTGTATTTTGTTGGATATTAGGATAGCTACACCAACTTGTTTCTTAGGTCCATTTGATTGGAAAAATTTTCCCCAACCCTTTATTCTGAGGTGATGTCTGTCTTTGAAGTTGTGGTGTGTTTCTTGTATGTATCAGAAGGATGGATTCTGTTTTCATATCCAATCTGTTAGTCTGTGTCTTTTTATAGGTGAGTTTAGTCCATTTATACTAGGGATATTAATGACCAGTAATCACTGGTTCCTGTTATTTTAGTTTTCATTGTTGGTGATGTTATTTTGTGTGTATTTCTTTTCTTTGGGATTTGCCTGTGTTTTTGTGATTGTAGCTAACTTCCTTGGGTTGGAGCTTTCCTTCTAGTACTTTGTATAAGACTGGGTATGTGGCTAGGTATTGGTTAAATCTGGTTCTGTCATGGAATATCTTGTTTTGTCTGTCTATGGTGATTGAAAGTATTGCTGGGTATAGTAGTCTGGGCTGGCATCCATGTTCTCTTAATATCTGCATAATGCTTGACCAGGATCTTCTGGCTTTCATTGTCTCCATTGAGAAGTCAGGTGTAATTCTGATAGGCCTGCCTTTATATGTTACTTGGCCTTTTTCCTTTGCAGCTCTTAATATTCTTTCTTTATTTTGTATGTTTAGTGTTTTGATTATTATGTGGCAAGGGGACTTTTTTGATGCAGTCTATTTGGTGTTCTTTAAGCTTCTTGTATCTTCATATGTATATCTTTCTTTAGGTTGGGAAAGTTTTCGTCTATGATTTTGTTGAATATATTTTCTGTGCTTTTGAGTTGGCCTTCTCCTTCTTCTATCCCTATTATTCTTAGGTTTTGTCTTTTCATGGTTTACCTTATTTCCTGGATATTTTGTTAAGCTTTTGTTAGATTTAATTTTTTCTTTGACCAATGACTCTATTTCCTCTATTGTATCTTCAACACTTGAGACTCTCTCTTCCATCTCTTGTATTCTGCTGTTTATGCTTGCATTTGTGGTTCATGATTGTTTTCTCATAATATCTGTTTCTATAATTCCCTCAGTTTGTGTTTTCTTTATTGTCTCTATTTCAGTTTTCAAGTCTTGAATTGTTTCTTTCTCCTTTTTGATTACTTTTCTTGATTTTCTTTAAGGGATTTGTTGATTTCTTATAATTTTTTTGTTCTTTCCTCAATTTCTTTGAGGGAATTTTTCATTTCCTCTTTAAGGCCTCAAACATTTTCCTAACGTTATTTTTATGTCATTTTCTTCTACTTCATCTGTATTTGGTTGTTCAAGTCTTGCTGTTGTAGGGCCACTAGTTTTTGTTGGTGTCATGTTGCTCTTTATGGTGTTAAGTATGTTCTTACCTTGTCTACCCATCTTTTCCTCTGATAGTTGGGGCTGTGTCTCTGGTAATCAATCTCCCAGGTGCCAGTGGATCCAAAGCTCAGATGTTTACTCCTTGTGGTGCAGTCAGGGCCACAGTTCCAGTTACCCAGAGGTCAATCGATGTTCCCAAAGGTTGCTCAGTGCTCCTGGGGGGTCACTCTGCAATTCCTGGGGTCCTTCGGACCTGCTCCCACAGAGGTTGTTTGCTTGGGTCTGCTCCCGCTGAGGTTGTTGCCTTGGGCCTGCTCTGGTAGAGCAGAGTCAATGGCTCAGGCCTGCTCCAGCAGAGATCTCTGATTCGCTCCCAGTCCTGCAGAGGTCTCTGGCTTGGGCCTGCTTGCAGGGAGCCATACGCTTGCATCCTCGCAGTTTGGAGGTAAACAAATTCCATATATGGCAATGCTTCAGGACTGAGCGTCCAGGCGCTTCCCGCATGCGCAAATAACCTGAAGTGTCCCTAGCCAATCCCGAGAATTCTGGTGCCAGTGGGACTTAGCAGCCAATCAAGGTGCAAGTTGCGTCATATCTCCCTATATAAGCAGCCGCCATGTTAGACCTCGCTCTCTCTCGCCTCCGCTCTCCCTTCAACCTAGAGGCTCTCTGGCCTCCCGTTTTTCCTCAACCGAGTGCTCTCCAATAAAGCGTGATCCGGGAAGAATCCTGAGTCTGGCTGTTCATTCCGCTGGTCGGGGTCAGCCAGAATTGGTGCCAG